>VYZW01052921.1:0-40729 GCA_013401315.1 Balaeniceps rex
CCCCAGGGGCCTCCCGCCGGTGCGTTGGTGTTGGCAGCTCCTGGTCCCTCTGCACGGAGACGCCTCTCTCTCTCTCCCGGGAGGAAGAGCCCCGGGAAGGAACAGCGTGTAATGCCGTAGCCTGAACGGCTTCAGGGGGTAAACAGGCCGGGGCGGGGGGGGGGGGGGGGAAACGGGGATCGAGGGGGAANGGGGGGGGGAACGACAGCGGATCCAGGTGGAAAAATAATCCAGGTGGCGGGTTGCAAGCAATCGCAAACAAGACTGGCAGGTGACAGTAGCATTCCAGGACGCTGCATAATATCAGTGCTGTTTCTCATTATTAGTTTTTGACTCAGTACACAGAGCCTAATTAAGCATTTCCCCAAACGACACGGCCTCCGCTAGTCCCCTCTTCTCACTGCTTTCCTGCTCAGTGATTCAAGTCTAGAGATTCTTGGTTCCTTTCCACTAAACCCTCCTGAAGAGCTACCACACTCCATAGGCTTTTTTTCCCATGTCAAATCTCAATCATGCTTGAACATGACTGTAAATAATTAAATCAGTTCATGTGATGTTTGTTGCAATTAACTGGTGAGACCAGATAAATGACTGGTCCTGACCTACACGCACCGCATCCAGTGTTACCACGAGTCACAATTAGCATGAGCTGCAACAGAGACATCTTGTCACCCACCTTGCTTGTTAAACCTTGTTCTAACACGGTTATTATTCTGCAACACGGATCAACACCTCTGGCCCCATCATTGTGTCAGAACGAACTCACAGGTTGCATTTTTTGGAAGCTAGGAGTTATTTAAGCTGAAAGAGTGAAGGCACCAAGGAAGGAAGGTGTGCTAAAAGATGAGGAAGGAGAAAAGTTAAGTTTGATGGGAGAGGAATAAGAAATGGTAAAAGGTAGGAGTTAATTAGTGATCAGTTCTTTCTACCTATCCTGGCTCCCTCTGATTTTTATCATATTTATGTTGAGTAAAATTCTCACTTCAGGATCCACCGCTTTGGGGATGATTTGAGAAAAAGGCAGCCACATGCAAAGGTGTGGGGTTTTTAAGAGTTAATGCATGCATATTAGGCTCATCCATGTCACCACTTTTACAGGTTTGTTTCTGACAGCACATGACTGTGGGAGAACTATAGCTTTCCTGGAAAAAAGGGTCCTTCTGCCTTCCCTGATCAGGAAGAAAATTTTGGAAAGTTGATCCGGAGAGTCTCACCCGGAGAAAACAGTTAGAAACCAAATAAGAAGCAAAACATAGTTTGCTCTGTGTAAGTCTCCTGAGCTGTAAAGCAGAGTGGAAGATTGTACTACATCTAGGAAAGGCCTGACTGCTGTGTAAAATAGTAAGCACCCTGAGCTGAACACAAACACAAGATGCATCCCTTGGTACAAAGAGAGAGGTTTTTTCTTCATCCTTCACAGGGGTCCAGTTCCTCAGCTATTCTTTCTGATAAACTCAGACTTTCAACATATTTTGGAGTGGCTTTCCCAGTTTTCCAAAGGCTACTTCAGTCATCCCCCATTTGAAAAAAAAAAAATTGTAAGCAGTTCCATTAGGTGAACCATCTGATAGCTGAACTAGCTTAAACATAGCTTCTTGGTTTGATATCTCTCCAGTAGATTCAGGCCTTTCTTCTCAGCACCGTAACATGTAAGCCCACTTTTCGACTTGTACAGGCATTTCCCTATGCATGTGCCTACACAACTCGATGAAATCCTGACTCAGTTTATGGCAGTTAGAGGTTTGTCTGACTTCAGTGAGAACACGATTTCTCCTACTGCATTTATTTTTGTATAACCTATAAAAAGATAATGAAGATGGAAAGCAGGCGTAAACAAACATTGTTCAGAGGCAGCAATTTATTTCCATTCCAGCTTCACTACAGTTCGGCAATACACAATATGATTATGCACGCTACATCTTTGATATTCCTTACGCAGTGCTTTCAGTCTCTGCAGTTCGTTCTTTGGGCTTTCGGGAGGATGACTGATGGGCAGACCATAACAGCAGTCCCTGAAGAGGCCATCTGGAAGCTGAAAGATCAAGACGATGACTCAGAGCGTTACCATTTTCCCAATATTTCTTTTCTTGATTCTGCTTCTTCTGAAAGGCTCATTCATGCTCTCATTTTCTATTTTGTCAATGTAATGTATAACTTTAAGACCTACACAAGTTTAGGCCACTCCATGTTGTGTAAACACTTCTGACTATCACATTACTCATTTTTTCTCACTGTAAAGCAGCTGGAATCATCTCACGTTCAAAATAGCCTTCCTTACCCTAAAAACCTTCCTGGATTTCACACGAATAAAGGTAGAGGACAGCAGTGGCAAGCTCTAGCGGATAACAGGACAAGGAGTCCCATTTTCTCTTACACATGAGGATGTCAGGGTGCTCACTGTTCCCTCTTCCAGCATATACTCCCACACACCGTCCTTTACAGATGCAGTTCCAGTTCATCAGACACCTTGTTTGCATGTCTCGCTCACAGTCTGGTTGCGACATCTGTCTGCTTCTGCCTAACTTTTAGCTGCAAATCTTTTTCCTGCTGGTGTTTAAACACATCTTTCCCTTTCCTACTGCAGCGTTAGGTATCCTGCTAACAAGGCAATGTGAGCGAAGTGGAGTAATGCCAGGGATAAATTGGCTCAGCTTGTACAATCAGAAGCTAAAACTAATTGCAGATCAGAAAGCTGAAGCAAGGGAATGCTCAACAGGCCAAACGAGTTGAACTTTGAGGTCGTATTTTCAGGTGGTTTCAGCTGGTGTGTGTTGGAAATCAGTGGACGTAGGTGGGTTTCCATCAGCTAAGCTGCTGGCTGTGAGCCAGCATCATGGTTTAACACTCGCCAGCAACTAAGCCCCACACAGCCGCTCGCTCACTCCCCCATGGTGGGATGGGGGAGAGAATCGGAAGGGTAAAAGTGAGAAAACTCGTGGGTTGAGATAAAGACAGTTTAATAAGTAAAGCAAAAGCTGCACACACAAGCAAAGCAGAACAAGGAATTCATTCACTACTTCCCACCAGCAGGCAGGTGTTCAGCCATCTCCAGGAAAGCAGGGCTCCATCACATGTAATGGTTAATTGGGAAGACAAACACCATCACTCTGAACATCCCCCGCTTCCTTCTTCTTCCCCCAGCTTTATATGCTGAGCATGACGTCATATGGCATGGAATATCCCTTTGGTCAGTTGGGGTCAGCTGTGCCAGCTGTGTCCCCTCCCAGCTTCTTGTGCACCCCCAGCCTGCTCGCTGGTGGGGTGGTGTGAGGAGCAGAAAAGGCCTTGACTCTGTGTAAGCACTGCTCAGCAGTAACTAATACATCCCTGTGTTATCAATGCTGTTTCCAGCACAAATCCAAAACATAGCCCCATACTAGCTACTGTGAAGAAAATTAACTCTATCCCAGACAAAACCAGCACAGCCAGTCAGATGGTCTCTGGTTTGAAAAGTTTGAAAGGTAAAGTGGCCAACAAACAAAGAGAATTGGAGAAAGTTGAGCAGAGAAGGACTTGGTGAAAGGCTAGTGGGAGGGCTGGAAACGTGGGTTGCATTGATGGAGAGGAATTCAGCATGCTTGGTGTAGATACCTAATGCATACCTGCCTTTCAGCTGTCCTCTGGCACTCACTGTCTCAAGAAGTGCCAGCATTATCTTTATAGCCAATGGAGGGAGATACATGTCTCCACAAAGAAGTCCTGTTCACCTTTCTTACGGATCACAGGCAGACAGACAGGATGTTCCTCAGAGGTCTACAAAAGCAGACCATTGCCTGTGTATACTGTGGAAATGTGGCACTCAAAATCAAGTGTATGTTAGGTGCCTGAAGGAGGAGGACTCAGTCTTAATCCACATTTGCCAAGAGGGGTGAGAAGAGGTTGTCAAAGTGTTGCCAGCTTAGAGCTTGGGCAGCTTCAGAAGGCACAAATGTCAAAGAGGAGATGGCAGCAACTCTTACTCATTTCTTCCTTCTTCCAGTTTTGCTCTTTCCATCACCTGCAGAAACAGTCTCATTCCTTTCATCCTTCAAGCACTTCCTGACATATTTACCTTTTTTCCTCCTTTCATCTCTGCACCTTGCTTTATGTCCTACCATCTCAGGAGCTGAGGGGAAAAAAAAAGAAAAGCAAAAAATCCAAGACCCCAGGGCAGAAATTCTCTAGGTCACCAGGAGAGAGATGCTATTTTATGACTCAGTGCTTATTTGTACTGTTGAGCGCTGACTTTAGGGACTTAATGGAAATCAGAGACATTTCACCCTGCCAGTTATGCAGTCTTACTTCTGTTTTTCTTGTCTATGTGCAATGGTGGGGGCACGGTTACTATATAGCTCGTTTAAGGCTAAAAGCTGACTTTTCAAGCTGCAGTCCTTGCAGAAAGGCTTATATGAAACATTCCGGAGAGATGATGCCTTTGAGACACCAGAAGCTTTCCCACACTGCTCCTTATGCACAAGGAGAAATGACATTTGCTACTCCTGCTAGGGCTGGGAGCTGGCAAGTGAGCTGCCCTTCCTGGCTGTATAGGCTCCTGGGGCGCGACAGAGCCAGGGAGGTATGGAGGAAGGAGAAGGCAGGAGAAAGCCATGGGCTTACTCTTCCTTGCCCTCCATTTTCTGCATCAGCTTTCCTCAAAATAGTGGGAATTGCTGCCTTGTTTGCTTCCCAGAGGGGAAAGAGCACAAGGCTGTGAATGGCAGCTCAAGGGAAGAAGCATCTAACCTGGACCGCACTTGCAAGCTGCTGGGGTGCACAAATCCACACCAGGAAGGCTCAGGAGGATGTCTGGTATATCAGATCGAACACAGCCTATCTTGGAGAGAAGGGAAAGGGAAGACTAGATCTTGAGTCCTTGGGTGAGCTGAGTGTGGGCTCTAAAGGCAAGTTGGAGGACTTTATTTTTCCATTGCAAGTTGGAGCAGGAGTGAGAGGTGCTTGGGGAGTGTTTCTGACCTGGACATCTCCTTAGTGCCAATGGGAGGGATGGTGCATTATCATCCTCTGGCTCACAATGGGCACATGCTGGCCTGCAGCTGCAGGGTTTGGTGCTGCAGGGCCCGTTCAGAGACCCTGATGCAGAAGTCAGCTGCAAGAGGGAGCCTGTGTTTGTAACGTGGTTTCTGAAGGAGCCTCCATAACACACAGAGGCTTTTGTCTTCAGCCATTTTCTGCAATAGTATGGGACATACTTCTGAAGTGTCATGTATCTGTGCTTTTGAAAGGTTCTCTGAATCATGCTTCCGCTCAGCTTCAATGCACAAATGCAGAGCTTGCAAATGCACACGATATATCTGCATATTCCTTTTGCCTTTCCTTTTAAAAAAAGATGTAATCTTTCTACAGTTTTGTTGTATTTTGTTTTTACTAGAATTATTATCCCTGAGCAGAGATCTAGACATGATTACATTTGTTTTCTATTTCTGTTTTACAGTTCTTGTTATGACAGCAGTTACTTTCACTTCTGCAATGAATCAACATACATCTGAGATTACATGTGTGTTTATCAGCCAGAAGGATGAAGGTTCAGGAACACCAGGGACATCGGTATCTCCTAAGGTAATCTAACAGAGAATGAGTTGCTTATAAAATGTTCCTGTCCATTCCACAAATACCTTCCCAGAAGCTTACAACACCCTAAATCTTCAGGCTGTGGGGATGTCACAGCCAAAATAACCAGGGTTAGGCCAAAAATTACTACAGAAGGTTAGAGGGAAATACATATCACAGTTCATACTTTGAAACTGTAAATATGTAAGTACCAGTTTTCTCTAAAACTGATTTTTTAATTGCTGCCTTGATGCTGTCTCACATCAGCATGCCTGAATATCGTTGAATATTGCTGAATATTGCTGGAAATGTATCAATGTAAAAAACTATGTGCCCTTAAGACGGGATTGCCAAGGCCATGGTATGAACCGGTGGTCTGCCACGGTGCTTGTGTGCCACGGCTGCTGGGACTGGTGGGGAAGCTGCAGCGCCCTCTGTTCCCACCACCAAAGCCCATAAATCCCTGCCTGGTCTAAACCTTGACTGAGGCACCAAAGCTGGATAGGGAATCAAATACGATTATTTTTTATTCTCTTCTGACTCAAAATGGCAGAAGGCCAAGAAGAGGTGGTGTGCAACTAAATTATAAAGAAGCTGAGACCTGCAATTAAAATATTTCCTGAGGATTCTTGTTTCAAGTTAGTCTTATGAAATCTTTTTCATTCCTGGACAAATAAATCAATAATTCGGATAACAAATGAAGGTATACAAGTCAAAACTGTGCTGTCCTTGTATCAGATGAAGCAGAATATGGCTGTTATCTCTAGATACTTCTCAGATCAAGGAAAGGAACTAAGAAAGAGCAGGGAATGAGAAGAACCAACTGGCCAAGCACAGTGTGGGGCAGAGGATGCAATGAACTCCATCCTTTCATAAATTTACACCAGATAAATTTCACCCACCAAAGTGAGGGAGACATTTAGGGCTACTCTTCAGATGGAGCTATTTACTTGCCACCCTTTGCTGCAGCTAAGCTTAGAAACTCATCAGTCCATCGGCGGGTTTCAGGATGACTGTGGAATATTCTCTTTCTGTTTGCGATTCTCCTTTAGCCGTATGCGATGGTGAGGAAATGAAAGGTGTGAAGGCACCCAGCCCAAACGTTCCTTGCCTACTAAAGCCCCCAAGGAGTTGAGGAGCAGTCTAGCCAGATGATGCAGTGACAAGCAGTGGGATGCTAAAAAAAAAATATATTCTGGCCCTGCCTTTGCATTGAGCTCACAAACAGAAAGGTTGTATTATAGTTCTGTGTCTTCCTATGGTTCTACATGAAAGGAAACAAAAATGGGAGTAAGGAATAGCCTATATCACTAAGGGAAATTATCATGTTTCTGGCTAAAAATGTTCTGTGATGTCTGCCTAGAGAACAGAAGTAACTAATTCAACAGGAATCCTGTGGTGTTTCCTCCTGCACTAGAATTCAACATATTTATAAATAAGTTCAACAGTAGAAATGAAAAAAGCCCAAAACCAAAACCAAACAAAATGAAGGTATGATGAAGGTGTTATTTCAGTATAATTTGTATTCATATTTGGGCATTATGAGGCATTATTAATTTATGAAAGCTTTTCCAGAAGAGCATCCTTAAAAAATATTTGAATGCAAAAAGACAAATAAAGCTAATTGCTAATAAATACATAATGATCTGTCCTCTTGCATTGCAGATTTCTAACATTTTGGAAGATCTTGGGTGTTATTTGAATTCTCAAGGAACAGAAAGCATCTATGAACCAACTAAAAATGTGGAAGTCAATGTGTTTGAAGATATTGAATTAAGAGTGATAATGAACATTTCGGAGATCATTTCATGCTTTTGGTTCTTTAAAGAGAGCAAAGCTTGTAAAACTTCATTGGACTCAGAGAATCGGTAAGTCAAAGGATGTACTGGATCAAAAAACCTTTAAGAGATCATTTCTTTTAGGATGCAAATGGAATATTTTCTGTGACTGTGTTTGCATTTAATTTCATGTTATGCGTTCTCTTTTTAAATCTTCAAATCTTTCTTAACTGTTGTCAGCCGGCAGCACATTGCTGGTTGTCATTTACACACATTTCACATATGAATCTCAAAGCCAAGAATAGTTTGAAATCAGCTTGTTCTTTTAATTTGTATAGCATCATGCAGGGGGGGTCTCCAGGGACCTTCTGACATTGATCAATTTGAGCTTTGAAGTGCTCATGTGAGGCAAATATCATGACTTTATAGTGAAGGAAACTGAGGCATGGAGAATTATATGACTTGTTAGGGTCACACTGCAGATCAGGAAGAGCACCAACAACAGCACCCTCATTCTCACAGCCAAACCTGGGCTGGAACCTCAGGCTGGATTATTGCCTCCCCCTGCAAAACATGTGGGATGGGACTGCAGGTAAAGCATTTCACTGTGGACCTCCCCAGCTGTCCTAAGCTCAGGAAGTCAATCCTTCCCAATGCTCAGTGTTAGGCATGTACTTGGGTATCTGTGGTTCTAACTTCCTACATGCTGCTTGTGTAGGAAAAACTACTGTGTTTTTAGATGACCTAAAACTACATGTGTTTTCACATGGTGAAAACACTTCAGGTTGAAAAGCGCTACGTAAATAGTGAATACTAGTATCTCTGAAGTCTTTTTGCAAGAGCTGAAGAGCAAACATTTTATTGTGCCTGCTGCATATCACCTTCTAGATAACAAATACAGCTTTATTTTCCATTTTATAGATATGTTACGTCTTTCGCTTTTTCCCAAATAAAAGAAACGCAAGCTGGAAAATACACCCTCTCCATCATAAGTAAAACCGGCAACTACACAGTAGTTGTGCCTGTTCTCATCCGAAGTAAGTATATCTCAGATGAAAGGGGTCACTCCATCAATAGGTTCAAGGGGAGAGACTCTAGTTCAGTCAAAGCCATGATGATCTCACATGCTGCATTTCAAGCATCTTCCTAGATTTGGGTAGGACTTGGGGCTGTCTTCATAGACTGAAGTCAAAACTACAGACTGTGTGAGAGTCAGCTTTCATTAGTCAATAAACCATGCAAATGAACAAATAAAGATGTAAATGGGCAGCAGCCCTCTCCTCCCCTATGAGAGGTTCCCCTCTGTGCCAAGAGGGACAAATCGAGGGTGGCTTTTGTGTGCTCTCAGAGCTCTGGGCTAGATTTGTTTGCTTACATCTTAACCTATTTATTCTCAGTGTTGCCAGCTGGGCTGTTATCTGGATCAGATCAGGACGTCCCTTTTATATTCTGGTCTCTGGCACTCCAAAGTCACGCCTTGTCCCACTCTGCCACTTCTCTGCCTGTGCCTGCCGCTGGGTCTCTGCACTTCACAAACAGCTTTTCCTTTCACAACTCTGGGGGCAGCAAGAGGCACCACTGAGGGAAGGGGAAAGACAAGGCCCTGTTCTCCGTGCCAGCCTTTACTTGTTTATTGGGTTTTAGGGTAAAACGCATCAGTACTGCAGCTGCTCAGCACAAGGGTGCCTGAGAAGCTGAGATTTTAACTGCTGTTAAATGCTCATGACAGAGCATGTGCGAGCTGTGGCTTTTTGAAAGGCTCACAGTGGGAGCAAATTTGATTGAATTTTCTCAAGGACCACACAAGAGACATCTCTGATGCAAAGGCAACTGCTGCAACAAAGTTTAAGGTTCTGTTTCTAAGTAGGGGTGTCTAAGAACATGTGAAAAAAAAAAGACCCACACTGACATGATTTTTTTAACAGAAGAGAAATACCATATTATTTTGTCTGGAAAGGGCTACATTTAAAGATAAAATTAAAAAATGTAAAAGAAATTTCAAAGAAAAGAAAGGAAAACATCAATCCAAACAGCTAAGACTGGCAAAGTTAGGACCAAACCCTTCTAGAGACAGGTTTAATAACACGCGTCATTACTTGCCTTGTTTTTAATAAACTGTGACTAACTGACATTTTTTTTTTCTTTATTTGTTTTTAAAGTATTTCTTCTGTTTGATTTTTTTCTCAGGTGTCAGAAGTGTGACCTCCAGTCTTTCCTTGTTTTATTTGAAGGCCTATTGCATGTCTCAATTATAATTTTAACAGCTTCATTGAGGGGACAGGGTATTAAATCTTTAATTAAAAATTACCTTCTCTACTATATCAATTAGGCTTTAGAAGTAAAAAATGTTATTACATGTGCAAGCAAGAGTAGTTCGAAACAGTCTCGATAAAGATCTTTTCCATATCGATTGCTTGGATTGCATTCTCTTTGCTCGTGTGAATCTAATATCATAATTACATCTCTCATAAAATCCTCCAGGCTAGATGTGAACCCTTCAACTGAGATGTGAATCTCTATAGGTGAAAAAAACCTTCTAGGCTCAGCTTATAAGAGATAAATGAAGAAAGAAATTAAAAAGCCAGAAGTATTAGTTTCACCTTAGCATGTCACCTTGCAGGCAATGAAAGTATGACTCCAAAGAAAATGTCAGTCTTCCGTGTGGAAGCTGTAATTTCATTGTAAGATGACCTAAAACCAGACTCGGTGCTTTTCATTTTGAGTCAAATCTTTAGCAGTTTTAATACATTAAATTTTTGTACTTAGTCCAAGTCTGCGCCTGATGGGTTCAGGGGACTGGGAGTTGTCTAGGAACCTTTTCCCCCTGGGTTACAGATATAGGGTAGGTCTGCTGGTTATCAGAAGTCATTATCACCCTTTGTTTTTCCATCGTGTATCTGATCTGACTGAGTAGTATGCAAGGATCCCATTTTGTGTAGAGACTTTGTAGTCTCAACAGATACTCCACCAAAGGCCACCGGCTTGGGATGTGATTTTGAAAGGTATCTGTGCTCCTGCCCAGTGAAATGAATAGCAACCACAGCAAATTAACACCTTTCAGTATCAGTCTCAGGATTATCCTCTGGTGTGTAGAGGCAGGCCTTTGATACAGGGGAAGCTGTGCATTTAGCAATCAAGGCTGAAAAGCTCGTGAGACCAACCTACAATATCCCCAGGGGAGAATAATTTTCTATTCCCTCAGTGTTGAAACCTCCTGAAACAAATTACAGCTCTGTAACTTCATGTACTATGAAATGAGAAAAACACTGTTTGAAAATTATTTTCTCTTTCCTAAATATTTGCATGATTTTTAACAGAGAAACCAGGCAAACCCTATTTCAGGAAAAGGGAAAAATCCGATGCTATCGAGTGCATATCTGAGAGCTACCCCCAGCCCTCTTTGGAGTGGATATTTTGCAAAACACCTGAAAAGAGGTATGGTGTATGTTTGTATGCATGTCCAATCTCTAGACTGAAAGTTTACCATCTTCTGAAGAAGAAGGGGGAGCTTTGTACTGCTTAGTGTACCTAGTGAGATGGGGCGATAACTGAAGAAGAGTTTTTGTGTCAGGATTTTTGGAGACGGGCTCTGCCGGGCTGCACACCCTTGTGCTGGTTCAAAACCTGTGTCTGCGTGATCCGCTTGTGGAGGGCTGCAGCACATTTTACTTAGAAATTTTGGCTGTTGTGCTCTTTTGGAAACTTTCAGCTCTTGGCTTGGAAGAAGTTATTTTTCCAAGATTCTACTATTTTGATGTCACCAGAGCAAATCAAAGGTATCTCATTTCCCTCTAGTTTTTCACATTTTTTGGAAATGTGAATGAATTAGAGCTGGGAAGATGTTACAAGGAATCATAATTTTCTGAGCTAAATGATTTTTTTTCCATTCTATTAACATATAAAGTTGATTCTATTAACAGTGGGAATAATGCCTTTCTCTGCAGCGTGGCAGTTTGGGATCTGGGTCTCATAACGGCCGCTGGATTTGCAGCAGCTCCCACCACCAGGAATTCAGAGATGTGGTTTGAAAGCTCAACCTCTATGACTTCACTCTTGTCCAGAATTTAGTCACAGCATTACCTGTCTGTGACCCAGTTTGAGCACATTCAGGTCATTTCAGCTCATATTTCTGCCTAGGCTGTGAGATTTTTATTTTCTTATCTTCACCTTTCCAAGTTCCTTTTTATTCAGCTGTGTAACATCCAGTTTTCCCACTATTGTTTGCATATGCTCATGGCTTGGAGACTTATCAGATTTATTTGCTTGAGGTTAACCAAATGAGTCAATGAATAATTATGCTTCTAATTGCAGCTGCCCTGATAAAATGCATGAAGACACTGACGGCATACAGAAGGTACAACATGAATTATTTCAAACTTATATATGGTGCTGTGCAGTTAATGACCTGGGCAGAGAATGCGCCAGCCTCTTTACAATAGGTAACTTCCCTCTAAGGTTTACTTATATGCAGGCTGGATCCTGCTGCTGAAGTTAGTTGCACTACTCATCTGAGTACGCTTTCTGGGCTAAGCTACTTGTTTGTATTCACTGGAACAAATCTAACAGTGAATACAATTGTTCTGTCTCATATTTAAACTCTAAATTCTAATAGCTATTTGTGGTGTCTGTAAAAAATGTCCTGCCCTTCTACATTTTCTAAACATCTATTATCTTTTTCTGCCTGCTTTTAGGACTGTGTTGCAGTGAAACGCTCTTCAAAGTGTTCTTAAATATATACATTTAAAAATAATTATAAATAAATATATAAATTCAGGTTTGTTTGTCTGTTTTTTTTAAATAAACCTGATCTGAGCTAAACTCTGTTCTGAACTCTGCCCTATAGATATTGTGTAAATTATGACAAAATTTGGTTTGAGACATGTAAATCCATCAAATTTACTGATTTCATTATCAGTGAGTAATTTTCCCAAATTCTAATTATCATTGCAATATAATAATGGATGTCTATACAGCATTAGAAGAAGAAATGTTGATCTAAATGAGCATTTTAACGTGACAAAGTGTGAGTTGTTGCTTCAGTGACAATGTTTTGATTTTGTAGATTTAAATGAAAGACAAGCAGCATCTTTACCTGAATTACTTCTTAAAGTTGGGGAACCATTGCTGATCAGATGCAGAGCTGTTTACCGTAATTATAAATTCAGAATAAAATTATCTTTTGAAAACAAAGAAGTTGAGCAGGTAAGAAGACAGGGCATGTTTTAAAATAGGTAATATTGGGCACTATCAGCTGATTAAATGGGAATCTCTGTTGAAAACTAGGATCGCCAGTTTGAAGGATTAGAATATCAAACAGATCACTCAGCAATTCGGATCCAGTATGTGTTTGCTTCAGCGGCAGGAAGAAGTGATAGTGGACATTATACCTGTTCTTCTACAGTTCATCTGAACCAAACTGCTTTGGTTACAGTTTTAGGTAATTCCAACCCCCGGTGTTAATTTTGTCCCTTGGTTGGTTGTTTTGCTTTGTTTTCCATGCAGCAGTTCTTTGCTTGCAGGTATGCAGTGTATGTTTTGTAGTTCCTTTTCTAAGGAAAAATTCTGTCTGCACTTACTGGCAGTCCAGGAAAGCCAAGAGATTAATCTGAACTGTCATTCCGGTACCTGCAGATAATCAACCTTTTCTTTATATTGCTTTTCAAATAATTCCCATTAAAAGACAGTGCTTTTAGAAGTGAAATGAAATGGCACTGTTTAGAGGTCTAGTCTACATGATTGTTTCAATGGTATCTTTAGAAACGCAGGCTGGGATTCGTCTGATGTTATTGTAGGTGGCTCTCAGCCAGTGTGACGCAAAGCCATAGTGGCTTTTTGTGGGGACACAAAGCTATGTATTCCCCAGGGGCTGTGCCTTGGGCTTTCTGGGCAGGGGGGAGTAGTGTAGTTGTGTAGCCCTTCTCTGTGCCACCAACTCAGATGTAGGCAGCTGCCAAAGAGATGCAAACTAGAGGTAAAGCACTGCAGAAAACACCGTTCTGGAGCTGCCCAAGAATACAAAATGCATGACCTGCCCTGTGTGTTCAGCTATTAATGCTCCATGTATTAGTTTGGCCAGAGTCTGGAACAACCAGTGACTGGTTTCAACTAATGTGAGAGAGAAATGTCATGCTGTGTCTCCAGTATAGGTTTTGAAAAGCCACAGCCATGGCCTCAGCCTCCTCCTGACCACTTGCTCCCGCTCCATGTCCCTTCACTCACATACGGCACCTCCACCCCACCTTTGCTGCACCTTCGGAGGTGGGGAGGTAAGGCAGAGGTTCTCATGGCCTCTGCTCTGCTGTTTTGTATGGTCCCTTCAGGTGCTTGTTGCTGTTATACAGAAAAAAAGCAGATAGAATACCTGTACCAGGCCTGACCTGGGTCTGCCAGGAAGGAATCGAACAGTTGCAAGGTTCTTGATGGCGGGCTCTCCCACCCAAAACCCAGAAGAAACGAGAAACGACCATTTCCTCTTATGGTGGGGGAGTGACTGACAAGTGGCCATTTGAGTTTGCCAAATTTTGTATGGGAAATTAAATCTGGGGAAGAGTTTTAGCTCTGAAAGCTGTGGAACTGGTAGCAGAAAAGAAATTAAAACTTTTGTGTTAATGGAGAATGTAAGCCCAGAGAGATGATGAAAAGCGAGTGCTGACAGAGCTGTCAAACTGCCATGCAGAAGTGCTGCTGCAGCTGTGATGGATCTGAAGGAAAACCTGAAATAGAGACAAATACTTCAGTGTTATTGTTTGTTCTGCGTGTCTCCTGCTTTCCAGGCACTGGAGGGAACCATCCTCCTAACACCAAGCTGCACAAGGTCTGAAAATTTAAAAAAGCAAAAGCACACTGAAGGAAACCTCATTCTATTTTAAGCAACATGTCGATTTAAAAGCCAGCGGTGTTGAAGTTAGTCCAGAACAGCCTTAACTGCAAACCTTGTTTCTCAGATGGAAATAATATACAAATAGGCATGTCTGGAAATAAGGCATAAAAAGGAAAGCTGTAGTTAGGACTGTGCTGCTGGAGTAGGCACTGGGAGTAGTTTTCCGACTGGTGTGCCTGGAGTTGGAGTCTGTAGCCCTGAGAACAAGGTGCTCTGAAGCACTCACCACACGTTTGACCTTAGACGTAGTTGCTTTCAGAGTTTACAACACCTAGGCTAGGAATGGTAGGAAGTGAGAATACTTACCCCAGTCTCTTCAGAAATTACTTTCCCAGTACAATATCCTCTTTTCAGCTTCTGCCTACCACTGAGCAGGAAGTTCTGTCATCATTTACAATAACTGAGTACGATACCTGGGCATTTTTTCTACACACATCTTCTTAGTAAACAGGAAGGTAGGGGTGAGGGGGTAATGTAGAGGTAGGGCAAGATACTCTTCTTTCTCAGTACTGGTGCCCAGTTCAGAAACAGTGGCTTTTTGGATCCATAAACTATCAGGTATGAGTATGTGTCACATTAACAGGGGATATTTGAGTCACTGTCCCTGGAAGGCTGTATTGCCGAGTGGGGTATTTTTTGACTGGGGTACATCAAGCTACAATGATTGTCTGTACCCTCCTTAATACCCCTTATGCCAACAAAATTCTGAGGGCTCACTGGCTTTGCTGATGAAAAAATCTGTTTGTTTACTTACATGGTGGATTAAAGTGGGGGGAATGTTGTCATACATAGCTTACAGCCATGTTTCTCTCTCCAAGGTTATACAGGGACATCCTGCGCTTCAGATCCACCCCAGCCTTTAGCCTAATGTATTAATGACAACCATTGTTGGTGTGAATTTGTGCTAGCATCCCAGGTTCAATTTCGGCAGTGATATAGATACAGATTTCACACAGTTGTCCACGTCATAGGGTAGCAGTTTCTGAAATGATCAGGGTCCTACCTTTAAACCCTCACTGTGTATGAGTCAGCACTCATAGCTACACTGGGAATGGTCATGATGTAACTTAACCAAGAGAAAACTGATTTGGTTGGCACATACTGCGTTTCCTGGGGAGCCTGGCTAGCATAACTACATTGATGGGTGGTCTTCTAATCTCTAATAACGCCTTGCAGCCAGACAGCTCTGGTTTGCTCTTTGCTAACTGACAATTCACCAACTTATTCCATCTTGTGTAGCTGGTCAGGTCAGGCAGGGTGGTTGGGCCACTTTAAAGCACAACAAAGATCACACCAACAACTGCAGCTGCCAAGGCTCTTTGTTTCTGCAGTTCTTACGCTCAATTTCTACCAGTGTTGAATAAAGAATTTTTAACACTATGCAATCTTGATGCTATTTTTCAACACATGTTAGGTTTAAAGCAACAAATAAGATAAATACAGAGACTTGAAAACTTTGATTCCAGTCTCAAGAATTTCATCCCACCTCTCTGTCATTACTGAATAATTATGTTCACTGTTTCTCTGGCAGAAATACACTTAAACCTGCCAAAAAAAATGATAAGCCAAGCAATAATGTGCTATTTTCTTTCCCTTTCAAGAAAGAAACTACTTTTTCTGAGTTGTTTTCAAGAGAAATGGCATACCCTGCTCCAAGGTCCTTGTGTGCACTCTGGAGAAAGCCTTTACTCTTGGCCAGTTGTGTTGTTCACAGTACACACAGAGATGACCTTCTGCCTGGAAGGATGAGGTCCAAAAGATCATTCAAAAGAAGAAGGTCCAATTTATAAAAGCAATAAGCCTTTAATATCAAAAAGTAGAACAGTCATGAAAGGAATTGCTTCTTGTTTTAAAATACTGAAATTTTTGTGGTTTATATGGGAGTTTCAAGATAGTATTTTTTAAACCAGTAAGCTAGACAGAGATAAAACATACCAAGCAGAATATAGGGTAACAATAAGGAGAAAAACACTCAAAAGGAAAAATCCAGTCCAAAAATATTTCTACAGAGCAGTTTTTCACCATGTGGCTGATTAAACACTGGCACAAGTTTCCCAGAGGTTGTAAAGTCTGCTTCCTTGGAGATACACAAACTCAACTGGACATGGCTCTGAGCAACCTCATCTCATTGGACCTGCTCTGAGCAGGAGCTGGACTAGACACCTCCAGAGATCTCTTCCAATGTATATAATTCTGTGATTTTTACAGAGCTGATCCTATCCCCGCTGATGCCTTTAGGACAGCCTCCTCCCACATGTGTCTGCTGTTCAGTCTTCTTGGGTGGGATTCATTTCACTTCATGAGACATCTAGCCCCAGCAATGACTTTGGTTCCTTCAGCAGTCAGTGTCAAGAATTTTCCAGAAGCAGTTCAGTACATCTTTGTTATCCTCTATTTTAGGATGGGATACATCTGGACATGCCAGTCTCATTCCGCTGAGTTTATCAGAGGTCCAAACAAGTAGCTTAGGTGCGTCACTGAACTTCAGACAGCTCCATTAGGTGAAACTAATCCCACCGTAGCAGGGCAGGTACCAGCAGCTCATGGTTCACGCACATCTTCAAAACACTTTTTCATGTTGCTGTTATCTTGCATCAAATTTGTCTAATTTAGGTGGAGAAATAAAGGAGCAGCTACAAGACTCATTCGCAAAATCTTCAGCTCATTTCAGGGAAGGAGAAACAACTACTATCAACATCTAATTATGCTGGTGGTGCCACCTGGTTTTGTTCCCTGTTAGAGGAAACCCAGGAGAAGCAGCTGTTAACACCTGGAACACACACCTAAAATAAACCACATAAATAATGGCATTGTTGGCCCTGTGACTCTGTAGGGTGGATGGGCGAGAAATGTTGGACCGTTTTGGAAGGGCTCTGGTCTGACCAAATATGCAGCTTCAGCAGGCTCAGATCATTTGTCTGCAGCTGAACAGTGACGTAATTTCAATACTATTTTCAAGCATTCTTATTTTGATTAACATGATAGCTTTTGTGATGTAACATGGTGCTTATTTGCTTATTTTTGCTTGTGATAACCAAAACTAAAAATATACAGATGTCAAAATTCCTTCATTAAGCAGTCCAGCCTTTGTAATATAATATCAGTATTTTCTTTTTTTTTCCAGAAAAGGGATTTATAAATATAACTGACTCTAAAGAAGATTTTGAAATTGGTGAGGAAGAGTTTTGCTTCGAAGTTAACTTTACAGCATATCCACCAGTTAGATGCATGTGGTTATTTTCCCAAAAAACATTTCCATGTATACAAAGTTGCAGTGTGGATGGACACAGGTACTTGAATATTTTGGAATAATTTGATATAATAATGTTTCTTCTTTAAATCTCATTTGGACTGTTTACTGTCCATGTTTTGTACTCTCTCTGTGTTTTTAAAATGTGGATGGGCCACATGATGAAGCTGTGTTAACAAAAGGCACTCAAACATTTTTTTGGCTTTCAACAGCAGTTCATGTAGGTAATTTCTAGAATCACTTTATTCTCCACATTATAATAAACCCTATGGTAAGTTATGCATCTAGCAACCCTTTAGTTTATATGCATTTTGCCATTCCCTTTCTCTTTGACATAATTTCTCAGTTACAGATCTGTTGCAGTTTTCATACTGGAACACAAGTTCTACATGTTCGCCTTTTGTCATCCTGTTCTTGATGATGTTCCCAGTGTCTTTCAAACTGCTCAAATCAGGTCCAGGGCCCCGTAGTTTCCCAGGCCACCGTTAGATCTGTTCGGCTCTGCCTGTGCCACAGAAACATACCATTCTGCTCATTACCCAGGTCATGTATTCTTCCGCTGCTGAAAAACATGTTTTGAATAAACCTGTTAGTTATCTACCTTTTCTGTTATTTCCTACAATGAAGTTCTGGCATGAATCCTGTTTAAGGCTAATGTTTTCTCCATTCCCTAGGCTTTCTAATTTCTTGATAACATTATCTAATTTCCTTCAGAGTTTCTTTCAGAGTAGTCCCATGACTTTCAAGGTAACAGCTCTTATGCACCTCAGTGAATATAAAGCCAAGCTGCTCTTTTGAAGTTTTAGTTTTAAAACCAAGCAGGACCTGGGCAGGAGTTAATGCACTGATTTCTTCTCGCATTCTTAAAACCTCTCTTAGCATCTGCATAAAACTGTGTCACAGCCTTGGTTACACTTTTTATTATCTCTTTCCTTAGTATTTTGGTACACGCGATTTTATCCACTAGCCTGTCAAGTCATCTTTGCAACAGTCTGGCCTTTTCATCTGCATCAGATGGTGTATTGGAGTCAGACCTTTTGTGAGGTTCAGAGACAGCTCAGTTCAGATTAGTAAATTGTCATCTCTTGGCAATGGTCACAGGAACTCTGTCCCTGCTGATAAAGTGAGGGCTGTCAGCAAACTTTGATAGCATTGGGTGGGTGTTGGTGACTAATCTGCAATGCCTGACATGGGCTAGGCAGATCTGTTCTTTGTGGTCAAGACTGATTTTGGAAATGAAGTCTCAGGGGATGGCCACGAGCATTTGCTCATCCTTGTCCAATAGGTACCTCCCTCCAGCTGATAATGCTGAGTTGATTTGCTTTGAAGCTGGTATGGACCTCTTCTCACTGCTTGTAAGAGTAGGAATCAGTTTTGCTTGGATGATTGACAGCTGGTGTAAATTCAATCCAGATAAGAAGAAGGTGCTATGGACTGGGCCAACAATAACAGTTTTGAAAACTCTTGAAATAGCTTAGGTAACCTTCATCAATCAGTAAAGGTGCAGTTGCTGGTGGCCTGGGATTTATGAGTCACTTCAGATAGCCTTTGCAGCCAGAAGTGGTGGTTGCTGAGTGCTGATCACCACCTGCCGGACGGGGGAATGTCCAGCCTGTGTCCCTGGAGCAGCCATCCTGGGCTGGCTCAGCTGCAGCCAGCCCTACGCCGGCCACAGCCACGACCATGGCCGCCTCACCTCTTCAAACAGACAACTCAGCCATTCATATGGCTATGCTGTTGATTAATTTTTTTTTTTTAATTTTCATTTTAGGTAGTTATACTTTGCATTTACTTACCATTCTATTTATTTTACGGAAAAATACAATTGAGGGAAAAATATGTGAATTTGGTGATTATTTCATCTGACAAGTACATTCTTCTGTACAAACATCCCCTACAGCTATCCAGTTTTGGTTGAATACTAGCATTGGATAGACATGTCTCACCTGAGGAAAAAGAGCAGGGGTAGATATTTCATTCAGTTTGAAGTCCCCAGAAGCAGCAAGGGGTAGGGAGGTCAGGAGATTCTGCCTACAAGCTGTAGCACCGCAGATTTCGACGTGATTTTAAAGCAGAAGGTTTCTCAAAACAAAACAAAAAAGGTCATCACATACCTGAACATATTGTGAGTCTAACTTTGCATTTTTTAGTTGACTTCTGTGTAATCCCATCTCCCAACACTTCTACTTTATTCCTTTCATATCCTTTTTCATTTCCTGTTTTTCTCTTTTTTTTTATTTCTGCCATTTCCTTATCAAATTGTTCCTCCTGATTATAGAACATATTAAATTTTATTAATTAACTCTGTCCCCTTCTTTAGCTTTTAATCTCAAGTCCCAAGGATTCATCTTTCCTGTCAGTGCCCGTACGTGTTTTCAGAGATTCCTTAAGAATTTCCATTTTCTATTTGCTTTTGTTGTCTCTCTGTTTTAGCACACTGCTGATTTTCACTTCCCTCCTAAGAGCAAATGAGTTTTCATACACAGAATGACGTCTGTTAATATTTATCTCACATCCCCTTATATCTTTTTAAATTATTTTTTCATTATTTCATTAGGATTTAATCCTTCAGACCTAGGATTTCAAAAGCAACAAATTATTTGTGGTTTCTCCTGCCTTCAGTATCCATTTTGAGGCAGTTTAAAAGGGGTCTGATTTTAAAAAGTCCCTGAGTTCAGGGACATCTTTAAGGCCATTTCAGATGAAGACATTCAAAAGTCAATAACTATATGGAGGTGTTGCTGTAGTCAGAAGGCAAAATTACCAGTGACTTCAATGTGAGTTTTCTTGCTTTAGAATCGCAAGGTGATACTTGGTGTCTTAGTTCATTTATATGTATCTTGCTTAATGAGAAACACCCTGGGTTTAGTTATCTAGATTTCTTGTTCCAAGCTGTCGTTTTTCTGTCTGCCTCAAACTCCCTAATATGCCCGCTTGCCTTTACCATTGATGAGTTGGGGGGCCAAGTTGAGTTGGGGGGCCTCCTACCCAAAGTTGAGTTGGGGGGCCTCCTACCCAGTTTTCCTTGAGCAGTCTGCTAAAACATCTGCCCCCAGAATGCCGGCAACTAAACCTGAGATTTTCTTAAGTGCTCTTCTAATGCTGGCGAGTTGCAATAGCTGCCATCTAAATATGACAATAGTCCTGACAACAATAACCTAGTTAAGAGGACAGAAATAGGATGCCATCTCTGTAAGATGATATATTACCTTCTCCCCTGCCTCATCCCATGTCCCATAAGCCAGTGATTCAATGGGTCAGTCATGCAGGAATCTTTAAGCCTCTGCAGTCCTCCATTGTTAGCTTCTGCCCAGGGACTTGGTAAAGTCCTCCTTCACCATTTCCATTGTCACAAGCCATTTCCTTCATGGTTTGGGTCTCAGTTTGCTGCCATCGCCATAGGGGTTAGTAGAAGGCTGGTCTTCCTCCTGCAGAAATATCTTGATGGTTGGTGCTTTGTCTC
Organism: Balaeniceps rex; assembly: GCA_013401315.1. NCBI lineage: Eukaryota > Metazoa > Chordata > Aves > Pelecaniformes > Balaenicipitidae > Balaeniceps > Balaeniceps rex. The sequence continues at coordinate 20,919 of VYZW01052921.1, forward strand.
ATTGATAATGAACCTCTGATGATGATCTTATTTCTGAGTTTCTGTCGGATCTTTCCATTTGGAGAGGTTTATCTCGTATGATCCTAGCTGTCATTGTTATTTCCTAATACTGTTTACCGTATCAGCTAGAAACTCCCATCAAAATCCTTTGGGAGTAGAGAGTTTGATCCTTTGCAGGTCTTAGCATCTGTGCCAGGATGTGTTATATACCTTGTCTTCCAATGGACTGGTAACAAAATCACAGCCTGACAGCCCAGATGCACTCCAGGAACTATGAGGAAAATTGCAGAATGAAATCAATACTGCAGGAAAAAAATATCCTCTTATCAAAACAGTTACATTCTGGGGTTTATATTCTCTAATGAAAAATAATTTAGTCTGGGTTCCTCATTAGAAGATGTTGAATTGTTTCAAACATATATATAAGTGTTGACTACATTTAAAATATTTTTCAAGTCAGTCTTTTGTCCTTTTCCTGTCTTTTCTTTGCTCCACAGCATTTCGTCAAAATTTTGCAACCATCAGCACCAGTCTGGGATATATGTATTTTACGCTGAAAATGATGATATGGTCATGACAAAAAAATTCACCCTGTACGTGAGAAGTAAGTAAGAAAGCAATCCCTGTGAAGGTTTGGCAAAGTCTGGGATTTTGCCACTGATGTAAGTGGAGCTAATATGTTGCTTTTCCCATGGTATTCCCCATTTCATTTACATAGATTTATTGTTAAAAATGGAGGAGCATGAGGCAAAATTGTGATTCTCTGTGCTGCACTACGGAAACCCAGGCACTGGGTCGGAGAAGGATGCCGGCTGCTTGTGGGTCATGTTTCTTGTGTTGGCCAGGGATGGAGAACAGAGGAAGGAGGAAGAAGTTATTAATTTTTTTTCTCTTCCCTTTAGTCTGCCATAAACAGAGAGGACAGAATATGAGAAATTAGTCATATAGTGACAAAATTAATACTTCTTAAGAAAACCACAAGGCCTAGGAGCTCAGTAAAACACAGTGACTGTATTCTAACTCTACAGAAGCAGAATATGTGTGACTGCTGTAAAGACCACATGAGATACACAGTGAGAGGAAACACTTACCCTTGTCAGGTGTTAGCTTTCTATGGTGTGTTTATGTAATTTTTTTCCTAATGGAAATTGTGAGTTAATGCAGTTAGTCTGGAGACCCCTTGGGGTGTGACACATGCATTAGGGCTGCACTGCGTCGTATGCCCCTGCCCACGATTCGCACACACACACACAGTCTTGCCTGGTGCTCTCGGTTATCTCCGTTCTGCCGCGTGACTGCAGATCTCACCCTTGCTCTAGGTCAGGAAGCATTATTTATTATTTATACAGGGATCCTCTGTGCACATTTTGTACGAGCCGGACACCCAGAAGAGGGGTGTCAGGGGAGTCCTAGGGCCAAATACTTACTCTGAGTCAGAAAAGCAGAAGTCAAGACTTCTAATTTCGTCTCTGCCGCTGTTTTGGTCTGGCTGTGCCCGTACAGAGAAGTGGCTGCTCCCCTTGCATTGACCACACTGCCATCCCACAGAACCGAGGCACGGGGCTATACGAAGGAGGAGGACTGAGGGCTGCACCCAGCTCCCACAGTGACACGTGGGTGTGCTATTTTGAAAACACAGAAGCAGATCTTGGTCTTGGCAGATGTAGCATTGCCACATAAACGTAAAGGTTTTTGTCACTGAAGTGCTGACAGAAATTGTCTTGCGTTATCTTGTTGCAGGAAAGCCTGAAGTAACGATGCAGTTGTTGTTCAAGCAGATCTTCTGCGTCGCTGACAGTTACCCTGCCTCAACCTGGGTTTGGAGGAACTGTCCTGAACTGAACTCATCCAAGTAAATCATTTTCCCTCTTTTTGATTCATTGCAAAGACCATATCTGAGCTATCCTTTGTTAAATGAAGACTGGCCTGTAAGAAACTAAGTGTAAAACGCACCCTAGACCGTTTGTACAAGGGGACATGGTGGCCCACTCCAGGGGAACCAGATCACCACAATGAGGGAAAGTTTTCAATTTTTTTATTGGCATCAAACGAAGTCTATAAAGATCTGTATCTCAGGCTCTTTACACTGAAATAAAACCCACTGGGCTTGTGTCAACAGTTAGGTAGCTACAAAGTCCAAGTGAAGTTTTTCTCTTGGCCTGTCAAACTTAGAGGGCATTCAGGGTTAATATGGGCTTCATTAATTGGTTCAGCTTTGGTTAATACAGCTGTTACAGTGACCTGTAACCAAAGCCAGTAAAGTCAGTGAGAGTGTTTCCAGTAAAGTTAGTGAGAGTGTTTCCATTTCCTCTATTTATTTAGGGCAATGAGTCAGGCCCTAAAATTTCAAGAGATGCTGAAACAGCCTACAGCTGTTTTATGAACACTGCAGTTTTTATTTTAGATGTGCCAAAAAACTAATAATCCCACAGTACAGAAGAGAACTGGGTCAAATTATCTTTTGGAAGATTGTGGATAAAGCTCTGAGTATTTTAACTAGATATAAAAAAATTATTTAGACCATTTTCTTATCCATACCTCTGAAAAGGGTTCCTAACATCAATCTGTTTGTGCAGAAATGGAAGAGGAAAGAAAACAACCAGCTAGTGAGTTTAAAATACTCCTTGAAACAGCTTTCTGGAAAGAAAATGCTGTGACATTTCTTCTCTTGGGAACTTCCACATGTAGAAGCTAGTACTATGTGTCAAGCTGAATAAATTTTATTTATTTACTTTCCTCCTCATTTATTTATGTGGACAGTAAATTAGTCAGTAAGTTGATGAATGATAGAAAAGCTAAAAGTCAAAATTATCTCTGTGTGGTTTTCCTTCCCTCAAGTATAACGTTCTCTCTTTCTACATATTGGGTCTTAAATAAGTCATTAATACAGGGTGGATGCTCTCCATCTTGAGTGAGAGAAACTTCGTGGTTGAAATCACATACCTTCAGGGAAAGGAGTTAGAGCTTTTACCCTGGGTTCATTTTGTATTTATTGTTTTAGTAGCGGCTCATTTGGAGCTGCTCAGTGTTTTGAGTGTTTGAGGTAAAGGTGAAACCAGTGGGAATAGATGTGGTGGGGGGGTCATGTCAGCTGTGAAATTGGTGGAGGTCCTGGAGGTCTGGGGGTGCAGGTGCCCTGCTAGGGCAGTTGTGGAGAATGGGAGGGAGCCATTGAGCCCAGAGTAGGAGGTAGGGAGCCCAGTTCACCTCCCGCTGACCCTGCCATGTCCATCACCAAAAAATGAGACTGGCAACTGCTCTGAAGTCTCACTTTAACAGTGACATAAAATGAGCCCATCTATCCCTCCCTCCCTTCCAACACAGATGTAAGGCATGGTTTGAAACATCCCACCTTCTCCCTTAGAAAATGCTACTGTGAGCCAAAAATCAGAACTGGTCTCCTTCCTTTTTCAGCTGTACAGAAGAAATCACTGAGGGGATTCACAACTTCTTGCCAGAGAGGAGATCCCTGGGGTCATGGATTTCAAGCAGTGCTTTAGATGTAAAGGAGACAGCAACAACCTTCTCCGTTGAGTGCTGTGCAAACAATTCTGCCGGTTCGGCCTGTGAAAAGAGTTTCATTAACCTGTCAGGTACCCTAAGCCAGTGCTTTAGCACAGGTTTTTCCAATTAAAGCTAGCATGGTAGAACTTACAGTATTTTTTATCTGGCTAAATGGCTGACAATGCAATGGCATTGCAGGTAAAACACAAGCGCTGTGTGTATACAGTGTGGGAAATGGTGGGTGAATGGGAGACACATGTCTCTCTTCTCTGGTCCCAAAGCGGGGGCCTCCCTCATTAAAATGAGTGGAAATTTCACATGAGTAGCAAGTGCAGGATGGAGCCATGGCAATGTTGGGGGCTGCTTTTTTATTTCCTTTTAGTAATCTCTACCTGAAACCTGGAGGCATCAACTTTGGGAGGAGCCGAAGCCACTTTGGTAGCTGGTGGCAGGTGTTGGCTCTTGTTCCTCTCCTGCAGGTCACTGTGGTGCTGATGAAATGCCCATGGGAGCTCTCCTCACCCCGTGGAGGTTATTGCATGCCTGAGCAAGAGCATGACTGAGCCAACAGACCCACTCAAGGGTCAGTCCCTGTCTGGGAAGCAGGAGCAAGTATTGGGAGAGAGGCGTTCTTAAACTGCTGTAGGCAGGTGGCAGAAGGCTAAGCCCTGGTCTGGGAACCACTGTACAGTCTCTCTTCTTGTAGGGGACATGAGAGATTCTTTCCTTGTTGAATGAGAAAATCAATATGATTATTTGCCCATGCACTTTATGCTTGTAGCACCTTATACATCCCGTAGGGCAAAATATTCCAGTTACGGGGAACATGCTGTGGCAAGTGTTTTGAAGCGCCCAGATATTTGCAGTACAGAGATTTCCTTTGTCATGGATAAACAAGCTGTTTGGTGCTTTTGACTACAGCTGGCAGAAGCTGTGACCACTGATGGAGTTTGAGCATTTATGTTGAAATTACAATAGAAAGTAAGCATAATACTTATGCTCTTAGAAACTACCAGAATATGACGGCAGGTTTCATGTAACACTCACCTACCCACCAGCGCTTTATAGTATGGTCGACTTGTTAAGAGAATTCCTGGCTGAGCAGCAGAGCAATGCTCGGAGCGGGTTGTGTACAGTCCATCCACTCATAACTGGTGCTTCGATATCTGACGTGCATTGCTTGGGGGAAGGTACAGGGAGAGAAGGAAGACGTGATGAGAAGAGGAATTGTTTATTCCTGTTTATGTTCATAATGTCCAATTCATGGATCACACCAACACCTCCGTGCACTTAGATTTATTAATTGGTGTAGCATTTTTTTGGAATGAAAATGGATATCAGAATTACCCAGCGCTTAACGCCTCCTGCCCAGCTCCTTGGTTTGCACATGGCTCCATCTCATTCCCTGTGCAGAGGAGGTTCAGGCATGAGAGGACTGCAAACTGGCAGAACTGACCAAGCCACCGAGGGTTCTCCTTGCACCTTTAGCTGTACACATGAGCTCTGATTCAGGGGGTAGTAATATGTATCTCTTAAAGTTGCAGGAGCTGTTTCTTCCCCCCCGGACAATGCTGCATTCTATGTCTCTGTTGGATGTTTCCTCCTATTGATGGCTTTTTTGTTTGTATTCATTTTTCATAAATACAAAAAGGTAAAAGCAAACACAAATACCTGCCCCTTCTTTTGTTCCTACCAAGCTGTTTCTTCTTTTGTAAGATTTATTCCACTTTTCTTTTTTCTTCCAAAGCAATTTAGATACGAAAGCCAGTTGCAAATGATTCAGATGATAGGCCCACGGGATAATGAGTACATCTACATCGACTTCAGAGAATTTGAATATGATCTCAAATGGGAATTTCCCAGGGAAAATCTGGAATTTGGTGAGCAGTCCGCAAAGCAACCCACAATGCTGGAGTAGTAGCCTGTGCTGTAGCAGCTGCAAATAATATTGGCATATTGTGTCTTGTAGGACAGGTCCTTGGTTCTGGGGCTTTTGGGAAAGTGGTGAATGCAACAGCTTATGGAATTAGCAATGCAGGAGATTCAGTCCAGGTCGCAGTCAAAATGCTAAAAGGTACGATAAACTCTGGGTGCCTTTCACAAACAGTGATGTATTCTAGCGTCTCCAAAGCAGAAAGAGTGTTGGAAATCCCTTTATATACAGACTTGTAGCAGTTACACCTCACAAATGCTTGGTTTCAAAATCCTTTCAAAATGCTTTCAAAATTCTATTTCAGTTTGGAAAGGTATTGCTGAAGGGCCTTCTTTCTGCAGCGTGTGGCATTTTGTCCTACACGCCATAGATCTGTGTTGTGCAGGGAAGGATGGAGCTGCTCTGTTCTGAAGAGGATGAATGCAAATTCATAGTGTGGATTAGCCTGCTGGTCACATTGGTGACTCTGTGGACTTTGGTGTAAGGTCCCTTTTTCTTGTAGTGCTATCTAGCTGTTGCACTCCCTTTGCCTCCTGTGTCTGAGCTCGCTTGTTTGCAGAACTTCCAGCACATCTTCCTGTAGTCTTTTCTTCTTGATGACACAAAGCAATTTCTTCCCATCCCACCTTATGGGTCATGCTGCTTAAACCTCTAATCCTCCTTGTTGCTTTATTCTGGTCTCTCTTCAAACTGTCTTGACCCCTCATAAAAGCAGTGTCTAGAAGCGAGCCTCCCCGGCAGCAAGCAGAGGAGGAGGGCTGTCTCACTGGGTGCCAAGTAGCACAACCCTGTTGATACATAACAGGATGAGCTTCATGCCGGCAGCAGCATCAGCACCCTGCTCACCTCTGTGCCCACACAGTCCCTTCCTGCCAGCACTGCCATCCACCTCTTCATCTCCTACTTGCATATGTGCATCACCTTTATGCTTCTTTGGTCCACTGCTTTGCGTTTGTCTTCATGGTAGTTCATCATTTTGGTTCACGTCCCCAGTTCACTGAGATCATGAGGACCAAATGTTTGCTGAAAAGCAAGCCTAAAGCTATTACTGAAACACAGGGTGGCCTTCTTAGCTATTGGATCACAACTTGTTGTATGCCATATGGCTGTTGAGACTTTTTTTTCTCTTAACGTTTCTGTCCAACAGGGTTGACTGCCATTTTTTCATTTTTTTCTGTGGTTGTGAATACCTTAATACACTGCTCTTATTCCTTGCCAGCCTAAGAATGACAAGTTTTAGCATTTTATGACTGCTTTCCCAAGCATTGAAATGATGCACTCTCACACACACATTTATTTTCCACCTTTGGCTAAATCTTTTTATACTGTACAAAAATTTTTAGGATGTACTTTCAGTTCAACTAATTTGAGATAAGACTTGCATGTCACAAAGCATCACAAGCATTTACATTTTTAATTCTTTGCTGGAGGTTTCCAAACCTGTGTTACTTTTACAGAAAAACCCGATGCTTCAGAAAAAGATGCTCTAATGTCTGAGCTGAAAATGATGACTCACATTGGAAGCCATGAAAATATTGTGAACCTACTAGGAGCTTGTACCGTGTCAGGTAACTTGTGGAAAGGTACTAATTAAAATGTTCAGACTAACGAGGACTCCTGAACAGGAAAGAAGTATCAAAAAGTGATTACTGAAAGCGGTATTAAAAGCATCCAAGCCATAAGTAATCACCTATTCCTCAGGCTGCTGTTCCCCTCTTCACCCCTGAAGCCTGTCTTTGCCCAACTAATTTTACTGTTTCTGCACTGGTCCAAAAAAAAATGAAGATGAAATGAAATCAAAGTTAAGGCCATGTATGTGTACAAAAATGGGTCCTTTGTAATCAAACATGCATGAAGTGATACAATAGCCCTTCTATAGAAGAGGTTTTCCTGTTACAGTGGTGATGGCACTGGTATGGGCCAGTTTATTAAGCGAAAAAGAAAAGCTTGTCTGGTGTAAGGTACCTTTGTATCCACATGATTCTGTTCACATAAGACATTTTATTTTATTTATTCTTCTTTAAATCATGTGGCTCACCAAACAGTGAAGTTGTAGAAAGAAAGGGAAAAATGGCTAAAGGCTATGCAGGAAAGAAAAGAAACTGAAAAAAAAGCAGGGGGGGCACGCAGAGAAAGAAGAGGAGAGAAGCGAGCAATGAAAAAAGAGACAACTTTTTAAAGGATTGAATGTAAAAATGAACTGAAGATAGAAAGAACTAAGCAAAGATAGGCTAAGATGAAAGTGGCAAGGTATTATCACTAATTAATTATTGCATGACTTGTGATATCATCAAGGCAACATACGTGGATATTCCTGTCCCAAGAACTCTCTCTCTGGCCAGTCCAGCAGTGAACAGGAGCGGGTGGAGAGAGGCTAAAGAACAGATCACCTCCGGGATAGGGCAGGGTTCACCCAGTGTTTGCCCATACGAACTGTAACACCTGCCACTGAAAAACTTGACAGATTTTCTGCCATGGATATTTATTAAGTCAGAAAGACCAAAGATAACAGTTAACTCTTGTTTCCCCAGTTTGCATCAACAGCAATACTGTCGTGCAAAGACATTTGAGGCATAAGAGGAAGGCAGAGAAATTGGTCGGTTTTGGTGGCTTTAGCTGATTTGAAACTATACAGGCTGCCACTGCCTTCTGGAACACTCAGCAAGTGTGATGGTGTAAGCAGGAGAGCTGCAGGGGAGACCTGCTCAATCTGGTAAGGTAGGGCAGGGACACTTCCAGCCTTATCCAAGTCCCATGTTCAGAAGCATTTACATGGCTCTCAAGACTTCTCATCCATCCTCTGAGATACTTTACAAGCTTTCCACAGTGTGCCCTACCTTGCTGGACAGGGGCCTTCTGGCAGAAATGTCCACATTTCTGGCTCTTTCTGAGCCAGAAGTGGTGATGCCAGTGTAAAATTTTGCAGGGGTGATGTGTGACCACTCTGAGCTCTCCCTGGGCCATTCAGTCTGCTCCTGATGGCTTGTCATGCCTTTCCACCATGCCTGCCTAGTTGGGAATTGGAGGTATTTTTCCTTTCTTGAGAAAGTGGCCTGACCAGCGCTCCACCTAGACATGTCCCCTTGCAAGGTCTTTCCCTCCTATAGGTCCTCTCAGCGAGCACACTTGGCTTTCAGGTGGCCTTCATGGAAAAAAAAAGGATATTTCTAGAGCATGAAGGCAGTGCAGATAAATGAAAGGGCATAGGTCAAAGGATACCAATTCACACCATTGAGATAATTAGCAGGGGTCATCTTTTGCTTGAACCATGTATGATTTAGACAATATGGTGCTTCTTTGTAGCCTGTGCTGTCCTCTCTGGTGCCATTGGTATGGGGGAAGATGTTTGTGCCTTTGTAGGGATTTGCAGTCCACCTTGGGAGAGGCACCACAGGGGAAAATCAGCTACACAGACTTTCCAAAGGGACATTAGAGTCAGTAATTACAGTCAGTAAACATTACCTGCCCATCAGTACAGGTTATCTGCCTGGGAAGGGAAGATGCTTGGGGTGTTTAATACAGATTATTCCTGGGAGAAGATGAGGCATCATTAGGGCTTTAATGGGGAGGGTGCTATAGATAGCAGGAGGCATTTACATTTCCAACTATTTCAGGACCAATCTACTTGATATTTGAATATTGTTGCTATGGTGACCTTCTGAACTACTTAAGGAGCAAGAGAGAAAAGTTTCACTGGACACTGACAGATATTTTTAAACAGCACAACTTCAGCTTTTACCACAATATCCATTTGGACCAAAATTCCAGGTAAAGCATTCAGCAACAGTTTAATACTTTTTATAAAGCCACTGTCTCTTTTTAAGCTGCATTCTAAGCTGTGCTGTAAACTGGTGAAATTACTGAATTCTTGAGAATGTGCCTTCACATACTTTAATAAGCAACGCCTTGGGAGGAGCTGAGATTTGATTCTCCTTATGATATTCTTCGCACTAGACTGCAAAAGGCAAGCAATCTCATGTTTCTCTTTCCAGTTTTGAGAAGACTCATGTCTGTGCCCAGGTTTTTAATAGCAATAACTCATCATACTTTTCACTGCACAACAGTTTATGTGTAGAAGATTATGTGATGCACTGTGTGTAATCTTTGAAAATGTGTCACCCACTCCAGGAAGGGAACTCACCTGAAGTATGGTGTGAGTACGACTCTATGCAGAGAGAATGAATTTGAAATCACACAAAGAAGTCAAAACATAAATGTGACATCTGGATCAAATGGGAGTGAGCTGTATTCTGAGGAAAGTAAGAGATTAGTTGCTTTTATCTCTAGTAATTCTGTTATTATTATATTTATTATATTATTGGTCTAACTAGACTAGATTCAGTGACACAGGAGGCCCCTTTCTATCATATGTCTCTCTTCCCTCCTGGCAGAAATTTTGCTGGAGAAGGATTCAACCACACTTAAGACCAGAGGCTTATGTTTCTGGTCATGCTACACATAGTATTCGAGTATGAAAATACTCTTTCCTTTAGTTTGTGTCTGAGCAAAGGATGCAAAAGATGGATGCTTTTTGTGATGTTCTTGGTAGGAGCATGTGAAAATCCTTACAACAGTCAGTGGAATTAATCAGAGACTGAGGAAGCCCATGGAAAACTCATAGTTTTTGTTATTTTTTACAGATAAAATTAAGCATGCAAGCAGACAGATGGATGAAGAAGAGGATTTTAATGTGCTCACTTTTGAAGACCTTCTTTGCTTCTCTTATCAAGTTGCCAAAGGAATGGAGTTTCTTGAGTCCAAATCGGTATGGTGAAGGGTAGCAAATCGTTTAGATAGAAAAGACGATAAAAACAGGTCAGTCTATAAAAAGCAGACTGAAGAACAGAGCCACACAGCGGCAGGCTTGAACTATACCTCTTTCCCTGGCTTTACAGCAAAGGCCGGATTGCAGTTTTAGGCATGACCCTGATTAAGAAGTGGCTGCACTGCACACTTCTGCCTGCTCTGGCCCTGTCCTTTGCCACAAGCAACCAGGGACTTGCTCATTCTCCAAACTGTTTGACTGGAAGGAGCACCAATTCAGAGAGCTCTGTGTGAGACAAGGCAATTATCTCCTTCTGATGCCAAATACTGCAGAGCGCTAACCCATCCTTTCCTTCTAAGTGCATTCACAGAGACCTCGCTGCCCGGAATATACTAGTGACCCATGGAAAAGTGGTGAAAATATGTGACTTTGGCCTTGCCAGAGATGTAGTGAACGACTCCAACTACATTGTCAGGGGCAATGTAAGTTCCCGAATGCTCTCTATTTTTCATACCATTGTAAGAATAAGGAACCAAGAAAGTGAAGCTTTGCATTTTCAAATTCCTTGTTATCTATCTTTATAGATATCCGTACAGACAGTGCAGAAATCTCACCTTTTCCTGCCCTTGGCAAATGCAAATTCTTAGCTTATAGTTAACCTAATCAAGCTAGTGCTGTAAATGAGACAGTACCCATGTCCTTTCTAAAGCGCACTGAAACCATTGATGGAAGTGCTGGGAATTGTTTTCTGTTACGGGCAATAATAGTATAGGGACAAGAGCATATGTGTGGGGTACACCAGATCCTCTGGCTCTGTGAAGAAGTACAGGGTGGACATCTCCATCTGAGCTACTCACTCTGGAATTCAGAGAAGGGAAGGTGGCTCTTCCAGGGATGAGCTCATCTCTTCCTTAAATAGTCATCTAAAATGGATGAGATGAATTGGCTCCTTAGAAGTGCCTATTTCTCTCTATAAGGGAAATTTAAAGGGGCTACTAAGAGAGGCCCAGCTTTTCACATAGCAAACATGAATTGATCCTACTCAAGCAGTGAGAACTGCAGTGAGTCATCTAGAAAGCCTGTGTCACAGCATGACCTGGCCTCCTTTCCCCCTGTCTGTACAGGCTCGTTTACCAGTTAAATGGATGGCTCCTGAAAGCTTATTCGAGAGGACGTACACAATGAAGAGTGATGTCTGGTCTTATGGAATATTACTATGGGAAATATTCTCTTTGGGTATGTTCTGTAATGCAACAAAAGAGCACTGCTTGTTTTTGGCAACTTCTAAATTAACATGTATTCTCCAATATTTTCCACAGGTGTAAATCCCTACCCTGGTATTCAGGTCGATACAAACTTCTACAAATTAATACAAAGTGGATTTAAAATGGACCGACCGTATTATGCTACAAAAGATGTGTAAGTGTGTTTCCTGAGTGATTCACAGCATGGGAATTTATATTTACTAGGTCACTGTTTGTATGACCTTTTACTTATTGTACACTGTACCTTGCTCAACAAAATCGCAAAAGGTGAGATCTTCCTCTAACTCTGAAAAAGGCTGCTTGATCATGTAGGTTTTGTCCTAAAGCAGAAATGATCAACACTAAAGGTTATGTGTGTTTGAAAGGACTAGTTTATTATCTGTATTTAAGTGTGCCTTCTTTCCCCAGGGGACTTCTTGTTCTCAGATCACAGACTTCTTGTTCTTTTTGCAAAAGCTATGTTATACCGTATTCATTTTGGATATTAGCTAAACCTCTGGTGATTTTTTCTAAACTTTTTTTTTTTAATTGAGCTTTAGCATGTTTGATTCAGTTCCAGGAGGCTAGGGATCCTCTTAGAGAAAAACCCTGCTAAGGAAGAGTTGGCAGGAGCTATTCCTGTGCTCTCAGCACATGATTTTCAGCCTGTGCCTCTGTGCCTGGGTAGACTCTGCCTAGAGGTGGACTCCAGAGGACGAGAGAAGAGAAGGTGAGGGGGAGCTACGAGACCTGGAGCATGGAGGAAAGGGAAGGACTTTAACTTGTCTGAGCTCTTCTGGCAGACATTTTCAAAGATGGCCTATGGACTCAGTGCCTTGCTATGGCACTGTACCATTCTCATCCTCTCCATGTAGAGACTGTAATGGCATTAAAGGTACAGATGAACCTGACAGATTCACCCGAGAAAGGTGGCTGTGGGGCTTATAAATACCAGGGAATATATTGACCTGGTAAGTTTGCAAGAGACTTTAGCAGCTAGGCACTGCACTGGTCTCTGATGAAACTGTATAATCTCTAAGGTGGTGTTTAAACTTCAGAAAGATTTTTGTCAAATTCCACAAAAAGACTCGCTGTGAAAACTGTCCTCAAGACTACAGAGTCCGCAAGGAGCAGGTTCAGCCCCAGAGTCAGACAGGAATTGTCTTCCTACCATTTTCTTTATGGAAGCTGTATGTGCCAGCCAGGGTGAAATCCTGGGCCCAGTCCTATGAGGAGGATTTTGCTAAGGACTCCAGTAAAGCCATGTTCTTCATTTCACCCTTTTTCCTCATCTTTCTGTATCTTTTCCTCTGATGCAACATGCTAAATCTGGCCTCTTTCTATACAATCATTCTGGTGCCCCATGATTCCCATCCAAATTCTGCACTTCCATGTAGTCACTTACAGAGACTCCAACAGCTAACATGTTTTCTGTGTCACCTCTTTGCTCCTGCAGCTATCACGTGATGCAGTCCTGTTGGGCCCTTGACTCCAGAAAAAGACCCTCTTTTTCTCAGCTGGTTTCTTTTCTTGCCTGTCAGCTGGCTGAGGCAGAAGGAGCAGTGAGTAAACACAGAAAGAAGAAAAATGTTTTGGTGTTTTTTTTGTAGCCCCGTATGAGCTGAGAAACAGTCTTCTGGTTTCTATTCAAGTGTGCAATTGTGTTATGGAGCTATTCCCCAGGGATCTATGTAAGAGTTTGGGGAAATTTTTTCTGTCATCAGAAGGAATCCTGACCTCCCTGATGAGGATTTCTTTCCTCCCACTGCCTGCACCGGGACTCTGGAAGGCTGAAATCTCTCAGCCTGTGCCACAGGACTGTGCTTCCCTTGTGCAGGAGCCAGTGCAGTTGGCTTTGGTGATGCTGATAGCTGTCATGGGAGGGGAGCTGAGACCCGGCCACCTGCCAGGGATCTCATGGCGGGCACTGTAGGTATGTGCTGCCACGTCCTCACAGTTGGAGAGCCATGTATCATTCTCAAAGGTCAAAATAATAAACAGGATCTGAGGAAGTCATATTGCATCCTTAACAGGCTGTGATCTCTTCAGGGAGGATAAGCAACTCCTTTCAAAACTACCAATTCCTACCTGGGTATCCACTCTGGGCTAGGGACTGTTTCCCAGTGCAGTGCCCTTGCTATCCTTTTGGGTTTTGGGGAGCTATGAATGACTCTTGCCTTTGCAGCCTTGAGCTTCTCTGCAGGCTGTTAGCCTGGCAGAAGCTGCCAAGCATAGAAGCAAATGGATGAGCAACTTCAAAGCACTGTACCTAGAAAAAAACCCCTCCTTTGCAGTCCAGCATCCTTCCTCAACCCAGTTCTTTTTGGCTGGATAAGATCCATCTCACGTAGGCAATTGCCTCTACTCCCTTTGGAGTCAGTGGGAAGTAACGGGAAGATACGAGTGTGATTCTCCCTCAAGAGGAGGTGGGCTGTACCTTACAAGTGCCTGCTTCAGATGGAGAAAAGCAGTTTACCAAGTACAATCAGTGATAACAGAAGATATCTTTCATTTCCTCTTCCCAATTCTAGGTTTACCAGAATACAAAGAAAAATGTTTCTACGCACAACTCCAGCATCAAAACTAAACCACGTGTAAGCAGGGATAAGGAATCTCTGCTATCCCCGACTATGCTCCAGCATGAAGACTCTCAGGTTGAAAAATAATCTGGGTTCTGGATTTGATCTCAGTATTTTCATAAACTCAAGGTAGCATATATGTTTTATATCACCACTAAGAAAAGAAAATGTTACCAACTGCTGCTCTATTCACATTTCTTATGGGCCAGTCCATATTTTTGTTACTTTGAGGAGAAGACACAATTCATTTCTTTGAATTCAGCAAACACATCACAAGAGAGAAGCAATGGTCTTTTCACTGTCTTTCTACAACTGGATATCTCTCTTCCTGGTTTTTTGTAAACAGTGTCTAATCAATGCATTGAATTCAGACTGTTCTTGCCATATTGCAAGCAAACACAGGAAAATCCATGGTGCTTTAGTCAATGTTTACAAGCACGGAGTATGCATCTAAAGCGAACTGTTGTGATTTCCAGAAGTGCTACTCACATCTTCATCTCCAGATGTCAGTGAGTGTTGGAAAATCAGCCTTGTTTTACAAGTAACTATAAATCTAGTGTGTATGACTGTCTTATCCTGAACATCTCAGTTGCTGTGAAGATCCCAATAGGTGTCCAGTTAAGGTGACTTCATTTCATTGAGCTTCAGGTACTCTGGTGGTCTCTAGTCATCCAGGCTACATTCTGCAGTCGCTGATGAGAGCAAGGCACTTGCAGCGACTGATTCCTTCAAGCATCTAAAACAAGAAGGAGGAGTGATACTTGGAGATGACCTTCTGCCTTCCTGGTCTAGAAAATCCAGGTGGCAGTCTCCAACTAGAAGTCTCGCTTTGACTGAGTTATAACCAATTCCACTCTTTGGGCTTTGTGTGCTTTAATATCAAATAAAAATGTTTACTTTTAAAGAAATTCTCTTCTGTAGCAGTTTAGGAGTGTAATATCATCACTCCCTATTCCCAGAAGTCAGCCTGGGTGTATGAACCCTGCTGCAATAAAATGAGAGTACGTGTCTTTAGCTTTCTCCCAGACTCCCAGGACAATAACCAGAGGCTTTATAGTTTTTAAATATAGGTAAAAAGACACGTTATTTTCATGATGATGTTTGGAGTTTTGTAAATACAGCTTTTATAATGACTAACAGGATACATTTCTCTACATCCCAGTGAATAAAGATGACAATATATTGGTTAATAGTTAATAGTTTTCTTCTCTTTTACATTTTACAAAATGTTAACTGCAGTGGCAAGTGTTATAAATTAATAACTGTTTGGTTAGAATATGCCATCACATAAACTGAGCTGCTCTTTACTAACATTGTCTGAAAATAATTAATGTTGTAATTCAGTGATTACGGATTGTATATTTTTGTTAACATTGTTGAATTAGCAATGAATCATTGATTTTTTTTAATCAGATATAAACCGCTGAAGAATAATTTGGAAATATAAAGATAGAAATAAAACTTTAACATTGCATTTTCTGGAAATTATATATGTGTTTTAACATAGTCATATAACACAATTTCAAAGCATTCAGCAACAAGATGTCACTGTTCAGCACGGTTAACACACAGCCTGCACCAGCTGGAAAGTGAGAGTTGAGTGTCTCGTGCAGGCAGGAGTTTTCAGCCACCGTAGCCTTCAGAGCTAGAGGAGCTTAACGCTGAACTGGTTGCATCCAAGCCCAGCTGTCCCTGGAAGCTAAGCAGATGTGAACTTGGCTCATAGAGGAGCAGATGGGAATCCCATGTACTTTAAAACACACCAGGGAGTTGTGTCAAGTGTTCTTCCACAAGATTAAAAAAGGAGTGGGCAGAGGTCATCTGGCCCCATCATCGCTACTGAGCTGAGACTTGGGAATATAAAGGCAAATAGAGAACCTTGGAGGTAACACAAACTCCTCTCGATGCACATGTGAAAAGCAGCTCGGGCAGCGTGGCACCCTGTGAGGAAGCACAATCAGGAGAAAGACCCCCCTGTAAAGGCTGGACATGTGGAGGCTTGTGCATCTGCTACTCCACACAGCAGAGGGGGATGGAATAAAGCTATGGGAGGTATTCAGTGGGAAAAAAAAAATCTTTTAGGAGCACATTTCCTTTCCGGGATGCTTCCAACACAGCTTAGCAAAGTGCTGGTCCATTCCTGAGGTTTGTGCAGAGCCACACAGCCAGTGCTGTTTAAGGAGCCGTTTCATGATTCTTGAAGGAAAATGCCCACATTTCTCTTGTTAGGATCCAGACTCCTAATCTGTGCCTCCAGGAGCAGGTTCTCTGGAGAAAGTGCTAAATTCCGCCTGTAGTGAATGGGGAGAATTAAGCTTGTTTGAAGACCTCCAGCAGAGATGCCATTAGTCTAAACTAGGTGCGTTAAGTCAGGTAGAGACCGACAAAGATTCGGTAATCATTAAGCCGGGAAGCAGAGGAACAGAAGGGGTTGAGGTCAGTTAAAAGTGCTGAAAGGCAAAGGACACCACGCTCTCCTTGTTAGCAATAACAGAAAGAACAAACGAGATATTTGACACGCCAAACTGAAAGACAGGACGCGCTGAGGAATCGGCCCCAATTTTCTTTCCCTTTTCCCTGCCAAAGCACACCGTGGAGCCTGCAGCCCGCTCCCGAGGAGACCTCCCCGTGTAACGGCCGCGGGATGGCCCCGGGATGGCCCTGGGCTGGTGCCAGGATGGCCCCGGGACGGCCCCCGGATGGCACCGGGTTGACGCCGCCGTCCCGGTCCGCCGCCGGAGCCGGCACTAGGTGGAGCTCCGCGACCGCGGCTTCCAGCGGCTTTCTGGCAGCCTCATGCCGAAGCCGGTGGTGGAGAGGGGACAGGGAGCCGGGCTGGTGCTGAGCAGAAGGGCCTGGGCCAGCCACGGTGTCCGCGCCAGAGCTACAGGAGAGCCGGGGGAGCAGGGCTGGGGAGATGGTGCCGGCAAAGGGAATCCACAGCCAAAACCTCGTAGCACTGTCGGGATGAGCCAGGTACCAGTGCGAACCAGTGGCCCCCTCCCTCAGTGCGTCTCCCAAACAACTATGCCCCTGTGTCACAGGCAGCAGACACTAAAAAAATAGGAGGCCCTTCTCCATCCGGCGCAAGAAAAACTGGATGTGCTTCTCCAACACAAGTCTCACTGTCGGTTTTGGGATACCTGGGATGGGCTCTCTGAGGTCCCTCTGGGAGAAGCTGGGGCTAATCGTGTGTTGAACCAGAAAAGGAGAGCAGAAGTAGCATGCAGGCTAGCAGTGGCTTTCAGTCTACAAGTTCATAGAAATATGTGAAAGGTGATGGAGAAACCCAAGGTCATATTTGCTACAGAGCCATTTGCAGATGTCATTTTTAAAAGTCCACACTTCTGCTGGGAAATATTTTGGGCGTGCAGAAATCAAAGCAGGCTGAAGATATGGGCATTCACCATGCAGCTAGGCACACCATATCGCAGCCCCCTTCCCCCAGACACTGAACTAGATGAAGTATCCAGTGGCACAGGGCTCCTTCTTCCCAGCTACATGCACTGCTGCACTATTGAGTCACTACCTCCTTGCCTCCTCCATCAATGGCTAATTAATTAGGCCATGCAAAGTAAATCAGCCTTAAAAAGAGGCACAAAAAGACCCACCCAGACCTGTGGTTGAGGAGACCACAAATCGCTTCAGAAAGAGGTAGGACCTGAGCCCCACTCCTTCTCACCCTTGGTGAGCATCTCAATGCTGGGCTGCAGTGTGGTGGGGAAGGAGTCCCCTCCCAGCCAGGCTGTCTGAGACCTGGGACAGATTCATGCTTGTTGACATGCTTCTTGTGGATGAGATAAAGCAGGGGGGCTGCTCAGATCAGGGATCCTGCCTTACAGGTCACTACCACATTAAAATTTGGGGATTTAAGGCTGTGCTGGAAAACTGATAGAGCAACACTCCTAGCAGAAGTGTAGGTGCCTTGGGGTACAGTCTGGATCAGATCTCAGCTGAGAAGGGATTTTGAAGACCTGTGTTCTAGAGACAGGTGGAAAAGTGGTGGTGCTCCTGTGGCCACCTCCACAGAGGCACATGCAGACTTGGGTGGGATTCAGTTCGTTTAGATACTGCTTAGTTGGGATGGAAACCCATGGGAGATCCTGACAGTGACCCACACCTCCTGCCACATGCTGCCTACACCCACTCATGATCCATTGCACTGCAGCTAAGTGTTGGCACTTAGCTGTGGCTGCCCATATGTGCCCAGAGATGCCTCTTCCTGGCTGCACTAGGGTTCCCCTCCCTCCATGCCCTGTGCTGTGGGGACATCACTGTCTTCCAGCTGAAGAAAGCCTGGACGTTACTTCTGATCACAGACCTCAAATCCCACCGGTGCCACCCCTTCAGATCATAAAAAGCAGGAGGTGCCTATCTCTAGTTTCCACCATATTTCTCCTGGAGAAGTGACTACCTACCTGATGTGGACTGCGACGTCCTTTGGAAAAGCCTCCTGAGGCAGGGGAAGCAGGCTGGGGGTGTCCTGGGTGCAGAGGGGCTGTAGAGCTAAACCCAGGCAGAGCTGTGGCAGGTCCCCAGGAGCTGAGCCACGAAGGGAGTGGCCAGAGGATGGCAGTGTGGGCCACAGCCAGGAGCCTGGCCCTGAGATCTGGGCCTGGCCCTACCTTTCACTCCTCTTTTCAGACCAGAAAAAAATGGGGTGAGACTCCTCTTCCCTCCCAGGAACTAGAAGAAGACAGCTGGGAGCAAACGGGAGGTGGTGGAGAGCAGTCAGGCACCAGTTTCTCCTTGGAGCCAAGAGGACTGAGGGTTTTTTGTTTGTTTTGGAGGGAACAGGTTTGCCCATGGAGGAGGAAGAGTCTTTTCCTGCCTTCTTACAGACCCAGAATAAAGAAAGGTCCCATGTGGGAGCCTCAGCCTGCTCCCTGCCAGGCCAAGGAAGTGCTTGGCACCTCCCTGCCTTGGAGTCCCACATTGTCTAACACGAAATATTATCCACAAAACACCACGGCCCTGCAGGGATGTGTACAGTTATGGCCTTTGAAACCTTCGACCTCGCAAACAACAAACCATCTACGTGGGCCAGAGCCACCCCGTGCCTTTGCTGACTGAACAGGTTTGCTGGATTGGGCCTGCTGTGAAACACAGGCTGAGGGAGGTGGTGGTATGGGGCAGCCACCCCACCGTCTTGCCTGGGCAATAAATCAGCAGGACTAGCACTGCCAAGACGTGTGGGAGGACACGGCCACGGGGCGTGCATCACCTCCCCGCAAAGGTTACATTTCAAAGCTGGGAGATGTAGGAAATGAATCAGTGAGGAAGGCAACGAGGACATCAGCCTTTATATTGCCCCTGGGGTGTGGAGGGGACAGCCCGGGGGCTCGCTGGTGGCAAACGACTGCAGACAATTTTGCAGCTGGAATTTGATGTTTTGCTTGCCGTGGGAGTCAACACGCGCGTTAGCGGCACCGTCCCGCCAGCTGGGCCGGGGCTTGCGGTTTCCCCGGCAGCGGCATGGCTCTGGGTGAGGGTTGGGGGGCCGGGGGACACCCCTGCCTGGGGCTCCCCAGCCCGGCCCGGCTGTGCCTCGCTGCAAAGCCGAAAGCGTGCGGCTGGGGAGCGCCGCGCTCCCACCACGTCCCCCCCTCCGGGCGCCGCCGGGCCCCGGCTGCGAACCGGGGAAGATAACAGCGGCCCTGCGTGCTCCGGGCAGCGTCCGTACGGGGCGGGGAGGTGTCTTCGGGGCGCAGGGGGCGATAACAGCCGAGCCCTGGGCTCCCTCCCCGGGAGCGGGCCCGCCGCCACCCCCGCACGCCGCCCGCCGG
>VYZW01052993.1:0-70401 GCA_013401315.1 Balaeniceps rex
CACCTCGGAAAGTGCGTGCGTGGGGCGGGCGGGCGAGCGGGCGGGCGAGCGGGCGGGCGGGCACCCACGCGTGTGCAGGTCCACGGATATTTATCTCTGTGTATATACGCGTACGGACGTGTGGGTATATGGAAAACGCAGCTACTAATCCACGCTACGTGTGCACACATGCAGACATTGCTTGCCCGTACGTATTTATCTGCTCGCACACGTCCGTCCGTGCGTACGGAGGTGCAGTATCTGTATATAATGCAAGGGGGTTGTAGCAGGGCTGTGAAAACAATACAAAATACCTCAAAACTTTCCACGCAAACACACCTTGAATGGCTCCTCAAGCAGCAGAACCATCCCGTTCACAGCAAAAAATAAAATTAATAGTAATAATGATAATAATGATAATAATCCCCCCATTTGTTTTTAAACGTTTCGAGGAAATTAGGAGATCCAAAAAAAAAAGAAAGTAATCTTCCCAGCAAGAGGTTGGAGGGGGGGGTGGCGATGCATCGAAAGTAAATGGAAAAAAAAAAAAATAAAAACAAAGGAAAACTCAAACTGTTACCTGAAATAGCCTGGTTTGGACTTAAAAAATGAACAAACCCAAGCGGTAGTTGGTTGGAAGAAGCAATACCTCTGCGGGACACAGTGAGCCGGCAGGGAGCGGTTCCAGTGATCCAAACTAGTTCTGGTTTCGAGCAAAAGATCCGCTCGCATGGCCAGGACAGCGTAAAGGGTATAAAGGCACCTTCATAATGACATTAGTGACGTTGCTTTATTTCCAAACGGGTGCAAAAGAAGCAAAAAACTGTTGTTTTTTTTTTCCCCCCTAAAAATGTTTGTCTAGGTAGGAGAAAACCGAAAGTATCTTGTAAAAAAAAAAAAAAAAAAAAAAAAAAAAAATTTTTTTTTTTTTAANAAAAAAAAAGAAAACTTTTATGAAAGGGTGCTGCTTTAAAAAATGCAGCCTGCTTTAGACTCAGGAAAAATCTCAGCTTGGATACGGTGTGGTGCTTTGTAATCACGGTTTGTAAGGGTTTATTTTGGGGCTGGGGGTTTCAGGGACCTTTGCTCTCTCTTTGCGTTGCTGGATTAAAAATTTCCAACCAGTGGGTTTAAAAATGTCGGTCCCTTCATGGGTGCTTCTCTGCTGGACCCCCGGAGCCAGGGATGCTTCTGCCCAGCGGTAGTTTATTTTTGGGGGGTGCTGTGGATGGGGAGGGGAGTTATTTCCCCGGGCTGGGCACATCCAGCAGCCGATGCTGCCTTTCCCCCGCGCCCTGGCCTAAAATACACGTTTAAAAATAATCACCCAGGGGAGGAAAGAGCCTTTTCCAGCCATGTATTGGGTTTTCTGTTTAGATTTACTGTACCTTTATTTATTTGAAGTTGTTGTAAGTATATGACGATGAAAGTGTTAATTCCTGCGTGCAATATGGAATCTAGGCTGAGAAATAAATACCTTTTTTTTACAGAACTGGCTGATATTCGGCCCTTTTTGTGGGTGCGTGCCGGGGGGGGGTGGGTCAGCCAGTGGGCACCCGTGTGTGTGGGAGGTGTGGGTGCTTGTGTGGGGGCTCTCGGGGGTGCTCTCTTTTGGGGGGGGGTTTCGTGCATTTGTACACCCAGGGCACGTGTGCGTGTGTGCACCCACGGAGGTTGCGTGCGTGCCTGCGTGTATCAGCCCGCGCCGCTGGCCTGTGTGCAGCTGTGGCCATGGGGCCGTGCACATCTGGCTGTGCATGTTTATTTATGTGGTTCGGAAAGCACGCTCCTCCGCTCGCACCCACCCACGGGCCCGGCACCCTCCCGCGCGCCGGACGTACGCGCCTGTTCCGTGGGTGTTTGCGTGCGTGAGCGGGTCCCCGCGTGTTTGCGGCCGCGTCCTCGGCTCCGCATGGCTACAACCCTCCGTGCCGTACAGCTGTGCGAAGCGACACATGTGTGTCCGTCGCGTGTGCGAGCGTGTGATCGGGTGCGCACGCATGTGCTCAGCTGCTTGCGGGGGGGGTGTGAGTGTTTGTGTGGACAAATTTTGCCCAAATGAACCCTTTTTCCTCAACGTTTAATTGGAAATCAATAGCTCCTTCCCTCTAATTTGTGGGCCAGAGGCTGCTCCCCAAACATGTGTTTCTATTTTGAGGCCTCAGGAGCTGGTGCCCCTTACGGAAGGAGCACTTCAGATATATTTTTAAATCTCTGCCAAAGGAAAACACGGCCAAAGACTGGAAGATCCCGTTGGAGCAGCATCGGCAGAGCCAGATCCAAACACAAAACCCGACGTAGACCAGAACAAGCGACCCAAAGGCTTGAAGTGGTTTTTATCTGTGCGATGTGTCGAGAGGGGCCCAAAGCCTGGTTTTTCGGCTCTGAGTTGGGAAGGTTGAAATTCTGACCCGGGAAGCGTTTACCCGGCTCTTTCACAGCCAGAAAAATTACCTCTGCAAACCGAGAAAAATGGAAAGAGAAACGAAACGCAGCCCCAGTCAGGACCTCATTAGTTGTGATTAATAACTGGGTATTATTCGATTGCCACAAAATCATCCGATGACCTCGCTTCTGCAGGAGGCCAGGTAAAAACCCCCTCCGCCCTTAAAAAAAAAAAATCACTGAACCCCAAATTACACAAGAATATCGATCCGCAAAGCAGGAACGCGGCACTCGAAACCTATTTGCAGCTTTTTTTCCCTCCTCCTTCCTGGCAGGGGAGGACTCCAAGTCAAAACGACTCCCATTTAAAAACATTTCAAATTTCGGGATGCAAAGCCTGGGAGCAGCCCGGGCGGGGGGCGGCGACCCCGGCGAGACCGCACCGGCTCTAATCGCAGCCAAATGACCCTGCTATTATTATTATTATCTTTTAAAGAAGGTAATTTAATAATGACGTTAATTATCTGCAGGGACCAGCACGGGACCTGCCGGGGAGGGGGCTCCGAGCCCCCCAAACCCGTACATTTGCGGTTGGTTCGTGCCTAAAATCGCCGGGGGGGGGATCTGCAACCCCAAAGCAAGGTGTGGGGGAAGCCGCTGCATTTATTTAGTTTAGTGTCAGGGTGTTAATGATAAATTAGATGGCAGAGGAGGGGCTCAGTAAAACAGCAAGCTGTGAGAAAAAAAGCAGCGTAACCCCCTCCCAGGGCAGGCTGGGCTGGGGGCGGGGGGGGGTGAGGGATTAAGTGTCACTAAAGGCCTTTCATTTACCGTGTTTACATGTAGTCAATAGAAGAGAATGGACAAGGGTTTATTGTAAGTTATGAGGCTCTTTCTAACTCCCATGTTATCAATATCTCCCTCTTAAAAAAAAAAAAAAAGGCAGGAAAAAAGGAGGAAAAAAAAGAGGCAGGAAAAAAGGAGAAAAAGGAAAAAAAAGGCAGGAAAAAAGGAGAAAAAAAGGGCAGGAAAATAGGAGGAAAAAAGAAAAAAAGGCAAGAAAAAAGAAGAAAAAAAGGCAAGAAAAAAGAAGAAAAAAAAGGCAAGAAAAAAGAAGAAAAAAAAGGCAAGAAAAAAGGAAAAAAGGAAAAAAGACAGGAAAAAAGGCAGGAAAAAAGGAAAAAAAAGGCAGGAAAAAAGGAAAAAAAAGGCAGGAAAAAAGGAAAAAAAAGGCAGGAAAAAAGGAAAAAAAGGCAGGAAAAAAGGAAAAAAAAGGCAGGAAAAAAGGAAAAAAAAGGCAGGAAAAAAGGAAAAAAAAGGCAGGAAAAAAGGAAAAATAAAAGGCAAAAAATTAGTTGGCTTTTTTTTTAAAAAAACCCCAAACCAAACAAACTGAAATTATCCGCCAACCTTTCTGGAAGGTGGGAGCCCAGCCCTCCCGGCCCACAAAGCGCTTTGGAGAATCCCTCAGCTGTTCCATATAAATCTACGGGTTCAAGAGGTGGAGTTTATGCTTTTAGCAATTGAAAGAAATCACCCTAAATGAGGCCATATGGGAGCCCGTGCTCATCCTCCCGCCCCTCCCCAAACCCGGGTCCGGATTTTGCCCGTCCTTTGTCACAAAAAGGAGGTTCTGGCGCTCTGCTCCCCTTCCCGGGGCGGGGGGCCAGGGAGGTGCCATTAAGTCCTGGCTTCGGCACGGCTCGCGCTGCCCAGCGTGGATCCAGCCTGGGGTCGTGAGGAAATGGGGGGGGCAGGGGGTCCCCAAAGCGCTGGGGTGACCCCCGGGGGGCTCCCCCCTCGGCGGCTGCTCCCCCAGGAGGGGTTTGGGGGTCCCAGAAGGTGTGCGGGGAGGGGGGGGTAGGGCAGTGTGTGTTCTCCGACCCATTTCACCCCCATTTCACCCCAATTGCCCCTTGGCCTCCCCGCAGCGTGCCCGGATCCGCTCCCTCTCCCCGGGAGGATCTGGCCCCTCCGCACGCTGGGGCCCTGCGCGCTCGGGGTGTTTACCTTAAATTCCATTTTTTTCCTCCAGTTTTACACACTGGGCTCATCCAGCCTTTTAATCAGCTGGAAATACCAGCAACCGCCGGGGCGACTGCTCGTAATTAACCATTCGTTACAGCGGTTAACCCCCCCCCCCCCCAACACNGCGCGACCCCCCCCCCCCCCCCAATCACTGAAGATGTCGCGTAGGAAACTGGGGATCCTGCATGCAAGCGGTGCGGCGTAAAACCGACGTGAGCCGTGGGGATGTGCTCTGAAATCAATCCTCCCCGAGCAGCGTGCCGGGTCCAGCGCGTCGAGGCCGCGTTCGGCCGTCTGTGGTTTGTGACGCGAGGAAAAGCCCCCTCGACTCGCAGGAAAGGTCTCAGCTGAGGATTAATTTCGAACTGTTCTTTAACTTCTCATCAGAGAAGACTTTGGGGGGAAAAAACCCAAAATAAGAAATCACAAAAATGCTGCTGTTAGATGTATAATTTTATATTCTTAGCTCTAACTAATTTTGTATATTCTTAGCATCTCGCCTGCAGATGCTGGAGTTGCTTTTCCCGCTGCCGCGTGAGCAGAAATGCCGGTAACAAGGGAGAAAGGTGAATCCCGAGCTGCTGAGGTCTGGATTTCGGGAGCAGGAAGCTCAGACGTGTGTGGGACCAGCTCGTCCCCTGGAAGCCGGTGGGAGCGCGGCGAGGCCGGCAGGTCCCAGCGAGGCCAGAGATGCCGGGTGCTGCCATCTCCCCTTCCCAGCTGCTTCCAGGCTGGAAAACCCTGAGCCAAGGTGGTTTTTCTGGGAAACAGGGTTATTCTGAGTTGTGGGTGCCGGGGATTTGTCCCCTCTGCTGCCGTTCCCCCTGTTGGGCCGGTGCTCGGGGACTTCCCAACAGCAGAAAACCATAAATACCCATGGAAGTGGGTAACCTCAACGGGGCGGGGAGGTTTTGGGGGGAGCGGGGAGGTTTTGGGGACACGGGCACGTGGTGGGGCTGCTTCTGCCCCGCTCCGTGTCCCTCTGGGTGCCTGCGGGACCAGAGGTGCCCTGAGAAGCGGAGCCTCCCTTCCCTCCCTGCCACCCTGCAAACAACTCCCCTTCTTTACTTGCGTATTGCTATTTTTTTCCCTGCTAATTCCCATTTTTCCCCTGCATTTTTCCCGGGGGGATTCCCTGCCCTGAAGGGTGCCCCGATACTCGTTCACGAAGACTTCTTGCACACCCAGGTTCACCCCGTGTGTCGCTTGAGGGTGGCTGCTGGGCACCCATCATGCGTCCTGAGTGGGGACAGGGCCCGGCAGAGCTGTGGGCTGAGGGGGCAGGATGATGCCATGACACCCCCATTTCCTTCCTTATTTCCCTTTTTTTTTAGGACTGGGAGGAGGAAACGGCACCAAGGGAGCTGGGGAAAGAGGAGGCGACCGGGGAGCGCTGGCTGGTGAGCAGCATCCTCGGGGAGCGAGGCCGGGCAGGATGCGGCCCTGGGCCGGCTGGAAGGGGGTGTCACCTGGCCGCCCCCCCTCCGTGGGGGTCCCTGAGGAGGCGGCAGGGGCTGCAGGGCCGGCTGTTGGCCTGGCCGGGGGGGCTCCCCGGGTGTCAGCTTTCGCTATCTCGCCCTAAAATCTCGGCAGCCTGAACTCTGTGAACCCGGGGTGGGACCAGCTGTGCTCCCCCCAGCTGTGCTCCCCCCAGCTGTGCTCCCCCCAGCTGTGGCCCATCCAGCTGTGCTGCCCGGGGGGGCCGGGGGAGAAGCCCCTTTCAGTTGGTAATGGGCTGCCCAGCAGTGTCCTCCCTGCGGTGCAGCATCGGGGGGCTGGTGGGGCGCAGGGTGGGGTGCAGGCATAGGGGGTGATGGCTGGATGTGACCCCCAGGGTGCATGGCTGGGGTGCAAGCACATGGGGTGCAGGGCGGGATATGGGTCCCAGGGGTGCAGGACCCCGGGGTGCAGGTCAGGGTGCATGGCTGGGGTGCGAGCACATGGGGTGCAGGTCAGGATGCGGTCCCTAGGGTGCAGGACCCCGGGGTGCAGGGCTGCGGGGTGCAGGTCAGGGTGCATGGTTGGGGTGCAAGCACACGGGGTGCAGGGCGGGATGTGGGTCCCAGGGGTGCAGGACCCCGGGGTGCAGGCCGGGACCCCAAAGGGGTGCTTTCAGTGCACCGCCACAATTTGCAGTCTCATACGTTTGGGTTTCAATCACGCGATTACGGGGCAGCTTTGTGTCTGTGCGCTCTGGTTCCCGTTATTTTCCTTATTAATCCTTGCCGCTCCTGCAGTCCCAACGATCGTTTCAGCGCTCGCTCGCTCAAGAAAACCACCGGTACCGAGGCTTTGTAAAATACTTCCGTGGAGGAGGGAAAAAAAAAAATCCGTTAATAGCAGTTTGTGACAGAAAATCGTTTGGGCTATGCTGTCAGCATGTCTGCTAATACCTGAATAATTAATGTCAGGCTTTTTTTTTCCCCTCTTCAAATATTAACATGTTTAGAGTCCTTGTCAAAATTGAACACCCCTCCTTGAAATTAATTGCCAGCAGAGATAAGGAGAGGTACGCGGTTTTCAAAACAGATTTTTTTTTTTTTTTTTTTTTGAAATGTGAGAAAAAATCGAGACAGGAAAAAAAGCTCTCGGGGAGCCCGTGGGGTGTTTTCTGCGTTACAAACTTTTTGCAGGCAGTAATGTGTGCAGCTGCATCCGTCGGTGTTCCATGGGTGCTCACGGACGTCCGCACACGTGCTCAGCCGCTCGCACGGAGCACGTGTGTCCACGTGTGCGTATATACAATTTAATGTGCTTTTGCAGAGACCTGGGGTCTCTTTCGGGATGGGTGAGGGGTACCGGGGCCAGGGGGGGAGCAGCTCCCCGGGGCAGGAGGCAGCGGGACCCTCCCAGTGCCCCTCCAGAGCAAGGGGGTTGCAACCCCCCCGGTGCTGATCCGCCCCTGCCGATGGCTTTTCTTCTTGAGGAGCCTTTTGGGGTAATTAAATAAGGTGGCAACTGGAGGAGAGGGGAGGCTTTGAGGGGACGGGGGCTGCTTCTGGGAAACCCCCGTGGATCTGGAGGCAAACCCTGGCTCAGGCTCCGGAGATCGGGGGAAAAACGCTGGGTTGGACGCATCGGCGCGGCCGTCCAGGCGAACGCGGTGACGCCAGCCCCCGCCCTCCCCGTATATATATTTATAACATCCCAAGGGTGTAGCTCTGTCTCTCTTGGTTTAAAACAAAACCAGACAGAGTCTTGAGGGTCAAAAGGGAGGTGGGGGAGGGCTTTTCTCTACCTACCCCCAGACAAAGATCCCTTTGAATCTAATCAAGCAGAAAAGAAACCCCTTTCCTGTGTGTTTTTGTACGAGGGGAGAGGGGTTAGGGCTGCCCTGGGAGGGAAAAGGAAAGGAGATCCCATTTTTCCTTTCAACAATGAGATCTTTATAAATGTTTTCAAAAAAAACCCCCAGCCCCAGCAGTGGAAGGACGTTGCTGCGTCGAGTGGACAAGGCGAAGGTGGGGGTCGGGGCGATGCCCCAGCAGGGAGGGGACGTGGAAGGGATGCGGGGGGGACGGCAGGCAGAGGGGTGAGATGATGTTTGCGGTGAGGGTGGGGATGCAATCTGGTGGTTTATTTTCTGCGGGGGGGAGGGTTTCCAGCGCTCCCACCCTGCTCCGCCGCCCTCGGAGGGTGCCCGGCGAGGCACGGACCCACCGGCCAAGAGCGGCGACCTCCCCTTGCTGCCCCTGCGTGTTGCGGCAGTGACCTGCTCTCCTCCGGGAGATGGCTCCTGCGGCGGGGCTGATCCTGTCTCCATCCAGACCAACTGGAAAGCTTCGCCAAGGCCCTGTTCCTTCCTGGCTGTCCCCTGCCAAAGCCCAGCCCAGGGGCCCAAAGACCCTGCTTGTGCTGGAGGGTTTTTCCTTCGATGTAAAATGCTCCTGGGTGGAGGGATGGGCCACCGGTCCCTCGTGGGGGATGACTTGTGCTTCTGCTTTGCAATGGCTTTTCTTGGTGACCGTGGGCATGCCTGGACAGATGCCACGTCCCTGTCCCCTGCTGCGGGATGACTTGGGAGACCTGTGCGCTGCAGGACGAGGACCCGGCCGGGGTGCACCGCAGGACGAGGACCTGTCCAGGGCACGCTGCAGGACGAGGATCGGGCCGGGATGCGCTGCAGGACGAGGACCCGGCCGGGATGCGCCGCAGGATGAGGACGTGGCCGGGGTGCACTACAGGATCTTGCCGGCATCCCCTGTGGGACCTCCCTAGCGCAGGCGGTCGTTGCTGTGCCGGAGCTCCCGGGTCCCCGTACGGGAGCGCTGGGGTCCCAGCACGGGCATGTTGGCAGCGCCGCTCTCCGTGCGCTCTTTATCAACAGCACAACAAAACCGCCCCTGTCCCCTCTGCAAAAAAGCCCCAATTTCTCACTGTATGCGCACCCAGCCCCGGGTCCCTGAGGGTGCAGCGGTGGCAGGAGCCCTGTCGCTTCCTTCCTCCCCGATGAGCCCCGCTCTGCAGCGCAGATGAGGCCTCAGACGCTGCTTTTTACATCCTTTTAACTAATAGCACATGACAGTGATTTAAGCTAATCAGTGCAACCTCCCCGTGTCAATGCAAGAATCCTCATAACCTCGGTGTTTACATTGAGTGCAGCAGTGTTTCAGCTATAAAAGCACTTTCAAACTGACATTAACTGCAGCGTAACGATGGTAGATTGACTGGAGTTGGGTCAAACGCCTACCGAAAGCCTGCTAGAAAGAAGCTGCCGTTGAATTTATTGCGAAAGCATTAGCGTGGAGTGGTCCTTGCGAGGCTGGGCTTCTCCTGGACACGCGCAGGCTCTTGTGCATTCACACACCCATGTTTTGTACCGGTCCCGCTTGCCAATTTGCAGCGGCCCCGCAGCGCTTTGCCAGGCTGGGCTGTGAGCCGGGGGCAGCTCGCAGCAGACCCCCACCTTGTAGCACCCTTTTACTGCTTTCGGCTGCAAACCCGGTCACCCACGAGGTGCTGGAGGAGGTCGGAGAATTACTTTGCTCCTCTTCCCTGCCTCGCTGCCGGAGTTTGCCGTCGCCGCCGCTCTGCTGGCAAAACGGGCTGGGTTGGAGCGAAGCAGCCGGGTTAGTTCAAGGCAAAGCCACGGCTGAGGGTGACGGAGGGGCTGGAGGAGCTCGTGCGAGGGGTGCTGGGTCTGGGTCCCACACAGCCGTCGGTGGGGACACCCGGCCGCAGGCTCAGACCAGCCCAGCAGCAACGTGGGACCGGGGTGCAAACGCCAACGCCTGCCGTGGTCCCAGCCCGCGGGGCTGCTCGCCTTCCAAATTTCCCTTTGCGGCAGCCCTGTGTGCGAGCGGGAGCTGCAGCGCAGGGGAGAAACCCCCCGGGACCGGGAGGCCACCGCGAGGCTTCCCCTACCGAGAGACGTTCAGCCGCGGGGAAGCGGAATGAACTGCAGCGCTTTGATTTCTGCCTCTGCATGGCCACGCCGGTGTTTGCATCGCTTCAGCTGTTTTGGTGGGAAATCTATTGTTGAAATAATTAAACCAATATAAAAGTGATGCTTAGAAAACACTTCGGATGCACAAGATTTGGGTTTTTTTTGAGAGGGTGGTGCAGCTCTTCTCCAGGGCTGCGCTGCTGGGTCTGAAGATGCAGATACCCAACGTTGGTTGGTTTGGCAGCACCCTCTCAGTGGCTTTTGACATATCCCGTTCCCCAGGTCACTGCCAGGGACAGGTTTTGTGGCCGTTTACTTCAGGCACAACCTCTGCCCTGATGGAGGGAGCCCCAAACTGCTTCTGCACCCTACCCCAGGGTCCCCGGCTCCCCCCTTTCTTTCCTTCCCCACGCTTCCCTCCCCATCCCACTCGTGCCTTTTCCCCCTCTGCGTTTGCTTCTCCTCGGGGGATGCCCAGTGCCCCGCTCCCACCCCAATCGCATTTCAGTGCTGTTGTGTTTAAAAGTAAAACAAAAAAAGCTATTAAGTGAAAAAGCTATAAAAACAAATAAATAAGCTATTATTACTATTTCCCAATCCCCCAAAGCCCCAGTCAGATCCCCTGAGTGCTTTCTGGCAGCCGCCAAGGCGGACGAAGCCGGAGCACCAAGTCCCTTCCCAGTCCCACGTGCAATCTGGGGGCTTTCGAGGGGACCGTATACGTGAGCACGCACACACGTACGCACAGGTTTAGATGTAGAGATATATATAATCTCCCCCAACTCTGCTCAATCCGTCCGCTCATGTAGCGGCAGCTTTTTATTTGCCTGCTGCTTATGCTTTCCCACAGGCTCCAAAGCCAGGAGGACCACGGCCGCCATTCTCCGCGGCGCCCTCGCCGTACGGCGGCTCCCCGACCGCCTCGCGGTTTTCCGTGTTTCTCGGCTCGCGACGTTTCCCTGGGCGAGGGAAGAGGGGTCCCCCAGCACCTCTCCTTTCCGGGTGGGTCCACCCCACACAGCGATCTCGGAGATGAAGGAGTCTGAGCGCCAGCTCCCCGATGCCCAGGCTGACTTTTGCTCCTCGCTTTGCCGGGTTTCTGGCCCAAAGACACCCACCCCGCTCCCTGGGTGCTGCCTACCAGCGCCCAGACCTGCAGGGTGTTTTCAGCAGGCCAGCAGCTTTTTCTTGTACGCAAAAGCGTTCCCTGCTGCGTCTCGCCCCTTTCCCAAGCACACGCGCAGGTACCCGTGGGGTACTCGGGGGGTGCCCGTGGGTGCAGGTGAAGCACCAGCTCCAGCAAGCGGAGGCGAGAGCAGTCGCCCCGGGGTCGGGCAGCGGGCAGAGCTGCCCCTCAAGGCCTTCTGCCTGACCTTGAGCACGTCTTTATTTTCCACTTTACCCTTTGTCCCCTCTGCTCTCAGGTGTTTCCAACCTTGCCGCTGCCCTCCCCACCCACGATCTGTTCCCCAGGGGAGCCGAGGACCCTACGCAGTGCAATTAAACCGGCTGGTGATGGACTTGTTTCCTCGGCCACCCTCCACGGCTGCCCCAAACCCCCCAGGGTACACAAACCGCCGGGTGACGATGGTGACGATGCCCTGGCCGCATCGGCCCCTGCCTCACCCCGCAGCACCCGCACTGCGCTCAGCAGGGGCTGCACAGCATTAACCTCCCGGGGGGGGGTGGGATGGTGCGGGGCTCATCCCAGTGGGGGGCAATTTTGTAGCATGGGAGGAACCTAATTAACGAGTCTTTCAGTATTTTCCCTGAGCTGCTGCAGCTGGGCTTGCCAGCCCTGCCCACACGGTGGCAATATCTGCCCGGCAAGTGCAGGCAGGGCTGTGTTGCCCGTGCTGCTGCTGCTGCTGGGCTCTGCCTGCACAGGTAGGGGGGCTGCTGCCCAGAAATGGGGTTGTTGGTTGGGGTTTTTTTTTTTCCTTTTTTTTTCCCCCCTCACTTTCTCCCTTGTGCTTTGGCTGAGTGGCTTTGGTGTTGCTGAAGGCAGGAGGGCTAGGCAGGGTCCGGCTTTCTCCCCACGTAGGGCAACGTGTGGGCTCACGGAGCTGGAGCCAGGGAATTGGGGGCTCCTTGGTCCCACGGAGGTGGTGGCTGTGCCCCCTGGCAGCAAGGTCAGGGCTGCTGCAGAGGGAAGGGCCCTCGCCTGCCCCGTTCCCCATCCCAGAGCTGGGTGAGGGCTGGTAAGCTGCCGCATCCCCTCCTGCTGCCAGACCCCGCTCCATGGCCAGGACCAGCCTGGAGGCTGGGGTCCAGCTGGGAGCTGCCCTGGCCGATCATCACCAGGGTGCTTCTGGAGGTGGGCAGCTTTCTCGCTATGAGGACTGCGATTTCAAAGCGTTTTCCCATTCTCTGTTGGGATGAAAAGTCTTTTTTTTTTTTTTTTTTTTTCTTCCTTTTAAAGCTAGTGGAAAATCTACAGAGCTATCTGGTTACTGAAGCATTTTTTCTTCCTACCACTTCAAAACATTGAACTGATCTCTCTTAGCATTCTTTCCCTATAAATTAAATTATGAAATAGAATGTATTATAGTTTAAAGGAAGTAAAATTCCAACACGTTTCTCCTCAATCCTTTTCCTTTAACTGGAAAACTTCTCCACACCAATTATTTCAGGCAAACGAGTTCCATCTCAACCAGTTGGAATTTTCTATGAAAAATATTTAATCAAAACACTCTCAAACAGCCCTGCTGTTAGCAACTAACAGATGCCTTCGCGTTCATTAGCCCGAACGCTCACGAGGAGCCGAGCGGCAGCCTTGGGCTGCGTGTGCTTCCCCGCTCCGAGACCAAGCGGCCGGGGCTCGGCGTGCGTGGATTTGGGCAGGTCCCGGTCCTGCGGGCGAGCGTTGGGGAAGGGCGGCTCCGATGCGTGTTTCTGGTGTAGGAGATGCTGTTGTGAAGGGGATGGTCTGCGCCGCTCCCACCCGGCTGGGCTGGCTCTGTGTCTCCCAGCCCCTTCCCCGCTCCCATCCTGGCGGTGGGTCTGGGAAAGGGGGGGGTTTTGGAGCAGGAGGGCTCAGGGTTGCAGCCACCGGGTTCTTTCATGGCACACGATATATCGTGGCTGGAGTCGGGGTGTTCTGCTGGGGGTGAGCACTGCGTCTGCTCAGCCGGGGGGCGGGGGGGGGGGTGTGTGTGGGGTGGGAGCAGCGGGGGCGGTCAGGGGGGGGGGGGGGGGGGGGGGTCTGCCCTGCGTGGAGGGACGGCATGGGCAGAAGGAGGGTGGTGGCATCCAGCTCACAGGGGGGGAAATGAGGTCCTGGGGTGTTTTCCAAGGTCAGGGAGTGAGTGATGGGGCTGGCACCCATCTCCAGGCCATCGCCTCTAAGGGAGGGAACCACCCTGCGGTTCACGGGAAGCACCCCAATGTGCTCAGGAGCGGGTGATGAACCCAGCAAAGCTGCTCCTCCAGGATGGCTGATTGGGGGGTGGGGGGGGTCCAGGTCCCCCTTTCCCCTCTGCAGCCCCTCCAGATCTGCAGATATTCTCCTTTTTCTCCCCCCCACCATGAGGCTCCTGAGACAAAAGCCATATCAACCACTTTTATTTCAAAACACGAAATAAAATTAACCAGGGGGAGAGGGGGGAGCGAGCTCTTCTAAAGAGCACCAAATTGTGTTGCTATGGAAACGGGAGGAGAAGCCCAGTAGCTGATGCTCTCCTGGGGCTCGGGGGCCGGCTGTACCAGCCGAGATGTTTTCTCATCTCTCGTTCTTTCTTCTTTTTTCCTGTTTATTTCCCCCCCCCCCCCCCCACCTTCTACCCTTTTGAAATTTGCCTCGGTGACTTAGCACCGGCCAGCAGCCCTGCCTGCCAGCGCAGGGGACTGTGCCCTCTGTTTGCCCGCAGGGCTGCAGGCAGGGAGGCTTCCTGCACCCGCTGCCCTCTGCCAGCACCCATCTCCTGCCTGCCTGGAGGTTGTGGGAGCTGTTTGGTTTCCAGAGCTGAATTTGGGGAACGCAGGAGCTCGGGGAAGCACCCGCACACCCCGCTTCTGGCTCTGCCTCCTTGCAGCAACTCTGCTCTTCAGCGCCGTTGCAGCTTTTGAAATGAAAATGTGCTTTAAAAACCCAAACCCCCAAAGCGCTCTCTACGTGGGGCGACGGTTTCGTGCTTTCTGCAGACTCAGGTGTGTGTTTAGCTGGGGATAAACGCTGGAGCTCCCCTGTTTTGGGCAAGGCTGGGTGACTCTGGGTGCCCATAGGGGTGACTCCAGGACCAGACTGGTGACGGCCCTTGGCTCTCTGCAGACACGTGCAGTTCTAGTAGCTTTGGCAAAGCCAACTTCCAGCGTTTTTCAGCTAGCTGAGCATCCTCGGAGATGCAGCCTTTCCTCTGTCAGCTTCCATTTTGTCGTCTGCAAAATGTTCAGAGGAACTTGTGGCTATCGACCCTCCTGCAAGCCTGCTGCTCCTGGCAGCTTGCTCTGCCGGTGCCGTAACTCCTTGGTTTTGGGAGTTGCCAGCAGCATTTGGCATCTCGCTGGGAGCAAGGAGGAAGGCTGTTTGGACAGCCATGTTCTCACCGAGCTTTGTTTTTCTCCGATTTCCCAAGGCTTGTCTTCCCTGACAGGAGGCTGGTGGGAAGGGCAATTGCTGATGCTGCGGTGGGATGAATCCCCTGAGGTGTGGTGTGTGTGCCCTTGGCCTGCCAGAGACCCCAAAACTGGGTCAGGGAGGCTCTGGGGAGAGGACAAAGCTGTTGCTGGTCACGCAGCTCGTGGCAGGGTTAACGCCGCCGGTGTTGCTGCCTTGTCGCAGCAGCCCGTAGCACAGGGACCTGTTGTCACCTGCTGATGGGGACAGGTGAGAATCTGCCACCCATCGCTCCCCGCCATCTCTCTGCTCGTATAATTCGCATCCTTAAAGGCGTTTCAGTCAAAGCAGAAGGAATTGCAAGCTCTTGACTTCAGGGAACCATTGATTGAAATCTCTGCAAGGCCAATTTACCCACTGATCGCTCCAAAAATCAAATCACTTCAGCCCACGCTGGAACTTGAAAGGGTGCGCAGATGCCGAGGTGCCCACCTGGGTGCCAGGGAGGGTCCCCCCCGGGTGGGTGCCCCCCGGCGCTGCAGCTGCTGCCGTCTGCCCCGGGCAGCTGCGTTGCGCTGGGGCTGGAAGTAGTTGGCAAAGTATTTAGGGGAGGGGAAAAGTGCTAGGGAAAGTAATATTTAATTAGCCCCAAGAGAGGCATTAATTGGCAGTCTTAATTTGAAGTCTTGCCAGAGCCTGTTGTATTCCTACACCGTTTAGCATAAAATGGGTCTAGAAGCTAATTTATAGGTCACGGTGATTTGATCGCATGTGTAGGGCTGCGATACCCAAGGCTGGGCAGCCGAGGGGAGGGGGGCAGCGGGCTGGGAGTCGGGTACCGTGGCCCCATGAGCTTCCCTTCCCCAGCCCTCGCCCCCTTCCCTCCTTTAAAATAGTGGTGATGCCATCACCCTGCTCCTGGCTTTGCTCAGGAGGGTTTGGGAGATGCCCTGAGCTTTCTGGATGAGTGGGGGCTGTGCTCATCGCATTCCCTTTCTCCAGGCTCGTGGAACTGCTCCGGACCCCAGCCTGGGCTGGATGTTTCATGTCCTCCTGGGTGTACCCCAGGTTATAACTGGGGATGACAAGGCTGGGGCTGGTGGGTTGTGTGCTCCTCTAACGCTGCTTACTGCCCAAAGCCACGCACGGCTCGTCCTGGGCCGTGCTTCCACCCCCTGCCCCGTACCCACCTGGAGCAGCCGTCGATGAATTTGTATGCAGAGCGACCTGGCAGGGAAAGGCCATTTTTCTTTGCTACAGAGATGAAGCCCCAAGGCTCGGAGAGGCTGAATAACTCGCCGGGCAGCAGCAAAGCCGCCACCACCCCTTGTGCCTTGTCCCCATCCCTGGGCAGGGAGAGCTGGTTCCAGCGAGCTGTGGGATTCAAAACCAGCACGGCTGGTGGGGGCTGTCGGCTCGCGGCCAAGGGAAGCCGATGCTGCTTGGGGAAGCAGCGTGGTGGGGATCTGCACCCCATATTCCTTCTCTCCATCCTCCTGCAGCCGGTTTCTATAGCGACCGGGTACCTGCCTTTCCCCATGGCCCTGCCTGCACCTGATTCTCATTCACAGCATCACCCTCCGGAGGCAGTGGGACCGAAGCAGCAGCAGCAGCCCCACAACCTGGGAGCGTGCGTGGGTGCCGAAGGGTTTGCACGCTGTTCGGTGGAAGCACTCGTGTGCTTGCGTGTTTCGGTTTGCTGTGCACATGCTGCTCCCTGCAGCAACGCCTGCGTGTAAGCACATGCGTATCCCCAGTCCTGCAGGTTTCTGGAGTAGGCAGAAGCTGGTGAGACCCATAAAGGTCCGGGGTAGGTTTGTCTTTTGCCCTGGATCTGGAATCCCGCCTGGTCTGAGGCATCGGTGTCTCCTTATAGAGGCTGGAGGTGCTTGGAAAAAACACAGCCACTTTTGTTAGGGCCCGGACACACAGGAGCCTCCATGGCCAGGCTGGAGTTTACTGCTAAATGCTGGTTTTTGTCTCCCATCTCAGACCCAGGAGGCGGTCGCTGTGCCAGCCTGGGGCAAGGGAGGTGCCTGGGTTGGTGGTCCCTGGCTAGCTCTGCCAGGGACTTGCTGCTGGGCTGCAGGTAAGTCACCGTCCCCTTCCCTCCCGGGCTCCCTGGGTGTCTCATCACGCTCCAGATTCATTAGCAGGTCTCCCATGAAGCTGTGCCCCACCTCTCCGTGTCTGGATAGCTGTCTCCAGAGAACGCTGCAGATTTATTGTATGACGGCATTGGCAAGGCGCTGAGCCCCTCGGCACGGTCCCCCCCGCCGGCTCCAGCCCCGCTGTCTGCAGCCTGGCCATAAACCACTCCGAAACGCCCAAACAAACAGCCCACCCGGACCCCGCGCAGATACATCCCGTGCCACCCTGGCGTGGGGAGCGTGCCCCCCCCCGGGGAGGGTCGGGGAGCCCTTCCCTCGGCCCCGCATGAGCTAAGGCTCCAGATAGCCACGCAGCCGAGCAGCAAACGGCTGACAAGCGGCTCAGCGGGGAATAAAGGTTGCAGGAGGTTGGTCTGGCTCGCTTGTTCGGTTTGTGCTAAAGAGCTGACACGAAGAAAGAGCTCGTCTTTGAAAGGGAAGGGAGATCCTGTCGCTGTTGCCATGATTTGATGCTCTAAACTGCAAATCGGTCCTGCTAGTTTCCAGGCAGCCTCTTCCCACGTGTGGGTACCTCTCCCGGGACAGACAGACCTTGTCTGTAGCTCTGGGTACTGCTGGCGCGCTGGGGCAGAGCTCAGCAATGGCATTGCTCAAGCCGGCGGGAACCAAACGATCCCAAAATGTGCTGAAGGGTGGTCATGCAAAAAAAAAAAAATCTTGCCTTATACTGGTTCCCCCCTGCCGTCTGAAATACTTTGCTAATCTAGCAGTCCTTTCCCTCTGCACTTTGCAGCCCCAGCATCTGGCCTTCGCCGAGGGTTTCGCCTCCCGGACACCTCTGCAGGTGGTGCCCCATCGCGCGGGGCGACCGGTCGCTCCCCGAGCCCATCGATCCCGCATCTCTGTGCCCGGGCTGGGGGGTCTTCACCTCTGCTCAGCTCTGTGCCCCGGCCTCCTCAGCTGTGCTCATGGCAGCACTTTGCTGGTGATAGATGTGCTTGTTTTCTTTGGGAGATGCTTTCTCCTTAAAGGCATACAGCCTTTGGAGACGGATCTGACAAGAAATCGCAGAAAGGGAGAGCTGGAGGGGACCTTAAAAGGTAATTTAATTTATCCCCTGCCCCAAGGCAGGATCAACTATTCCTATATAATTTCTGACAGATATTTGTCTGCCTTGTGCTTAAAAGCCTCCAGTGATGGAGATCCCACTGCTTCCCTGGGCTGTCTGTCACTGGGCTCTAATAGTCCTTATTATTAGAAAGTTTTTCTTGCCATCTAGTCAAAATCTCCCTTGCTGCAGTTTAAGCCCATTATTTCTTGTCCTTTCTGCAGCAGACACAAAGAACAGATTATTCCTGTCCTCTGCTGCTGCCCTTTACGTCTTTGAGGACTTTCATCACGTCTTCCTCGGTCTCCTCTCGTTCGGGCTAAGCAAACCCCGGTGTCATCAGCCTCCCCGCTGCCTCCCCACTGTCGATGGGTGCCAGCGCTGCGGGATGGGGTTTGCTCAGGCGGCTTCGATGGGTGAAGCTGCAACAGCATCCGCTCCAAGCCGGGGAGGGGCTGCTTGCAAGCAGAGTTCGGATTTTCTGTTTTTTTGGTTTTTTTTTTTTTCTTTTTTTTGGTCTGGAGGCTTCCCACAGGGGTGCCTGGGAGGTCTGGGGATGCGGCAGAGCCTTCGTGCCATAGCTATGGAAACTGCAGAGCTGCTGAAGGTGGGGCTGGTCTCTGCTGCAGACAGATGTGCCACATCTGCCCGTAACCAGGCTCGGGAGTGGCTGGCAAAGAGGCCGGTCCCGTGCATGGTGTCCTCGCGTGGATGTGCCACGCTGGTGCGTTTGGTAGTGGCTCCTGGCAGGGGACAACCCAGCGCGGAGAGCAGGCGTTGCCGCTGTGGTTGCTGCCACCCCAATCCCTCCCGTCCCTGGGGCTGAGCCCTGTGGCACACCTGATGCTGGCCGGGGATGGACACGTCTCATGGGGACAGACAAACCCCTCCCCTGCTGCCAACCCTGAGGGGGTCCTGGGCTGCCTCCCCGCTCCGCAGCCCCGGCCCGCTGCCGCTCCTGCCCCTCTCCCAAAAAAGCCGCTGCGGAGAGCGGGTCCTGCCCAGCCAGGCGTGCCCTTCGCCCGGGGTCTTGGCTGCGCACTCAGCCCGCTTTCAGCCTCGGAAAACCCAAGAAAAACCGGCTGCCTTGTTCCCCACCTGCTTGATCCAGAACTTCCCCATTCCCAACAACACCCCCACCCCAATTCCCCTTTTTCCCCCCATCTTCCGAGCTCCTTTCCGCCTGCCTTTACTGTCCTGTCTCATCTCCGCTGGGCTGCGGCTTCCCTGGAGCCACCCAGCTCCCGCCGCCCTCCTTCCCAGTGCCGACCCCTTGGTCTGTTCTTCGTTAGGCTGCGGCTCTGATTTGCATCTTTAATATCTAATTGCAAACCCGCCTGACAGATCTCTTCCCTCCTGTCACCGGTTTGGAACGTAATGACTGTTTTGTTTCTGGCTGTCAGCTTCGCAGGAGGCAGTTTGCTGATAATTTGGGAGAAGAAATTTGGAGTTTTTCCACGCCCACCCCTCTATTCTTCGAGGTTTCTTAAATATATATGTAAAGTGTGTATTTTTCAGGCGTAGTAATTATTGATGTTTAAGAGGGTTGGCATCCCCACCCCTTCTCCCTGCATCCCTGCGGCGATGAGCTTGGTTTACTGGGATTTGGGGTCTTTATACCCTGTACTTCGGGCATTTTATCAAAGCAGCAGGTGGAGGGATGAGAACTCTTGGTTTTCCTGCAGTTTGGCCCATTATTGGGAAAAATCACTTAGGAAAGCACCGTGGCTTCGGAGATGCCAGGAGTCCTGGCACCAGTGGAGATGAACACGTGTCCTTCGCGTGGGTTGCACAGTTATTTCCCTGGCTCCACCTGCAGGATGGGGAAGATCCTGGTTCCGATCCATCCGAGCGTAACGGCAGCTCATAGTGACTCTTCTTTGGCTCCTGTGATCCACCGCTATTTTGTGGTCCGACATTATGGTTCACCAAGATTTTCATTAGGGAAATCAATGAGCCATATCATCCCGATGCTGTCTTGGTCATTGAAAAAGCGTAAATAATGCTGAGGCCCCGTTGTGTCGCCAGGGCAACAGGAGCAACCGTCAAACAGGTCTGGTTTCTGTGCGGAATACCCTAAATCTGTCATTCTGGCGAGTTCTGGGCTCAGTAAACACCACCTCTCTACTTTGCAGACCTCGGTTGCGTGATGGTTAACACCGCTCGGTGCAGTCCTGGCCGGGCTGGGAGAGCGGCGTTGATCCAGCCTTGCCCCGGGGTCTGCGAGCATGTTCATGACTTCGTTGGCTCCGGGGGGAAATCCTTGAGCTTCGCCAGCTGAAGGTTTAGGCAGTAACTTCTGTCGTGTGCAGCCGCTCTATACAGTGAATGGCTTTAATTTTTCCTTCCACTGAGCCTGAAAAAAATACTTGGCCAGGCTCCTCGGCTGTAACGAGGTCTGTGATTGCCTCTGGGTCCGGACTCGCCTGCGGTAGCAATCAGCACCTTCGATGGTGGGGCGGGGCTGCTCGGCACTCGGGTGGGTGCTGGCCTTGCAGGGCCTGATGGATACGGAGATGCGGGTGGGTTGTGGAGCTGAAGGGTGCTGCTGAGCACCGTGGTGGGCTCGGGCAGGCTTGGCCCCCAGCCCCGACCTCCTCCCCTGCCTGTGGGCACTGTCGGGGGTCCCCAGCTCAGTGCACGGTGCCTCTGGCTTAGCTTCTCCCCTCCTGCCTCCAACCCTGCTGACAGGCTCCTTTTTTTATATATATATATATATTTTTTTTTTTTTCCTTTCCCCAAGATTCACACAAATTGTTTTTCTGTTACAAAATTGCCAGCAATTCCGCTCAGCGTGAACTCGGTAGCGAGGCATCTCGGGATTCCTCCCCCTGCCTCCTCCCTCCTCTCCTGCCATCTCCAGCTGCCCGCTCTCCCTCGGGAGCTGTTTCTATCCCGCTTTTCATCTCTGATTGGCAATGTTTGCAGAAGGGAAGGCACCTGTGCGTGAGAGCAAGGACGGCTCTGGCTCCTTCCCTTCTCCTTGGCTAACGACAGCCTTCAGCCCTGCGGGACGATTGATGCACGAGGGAGAAGCAGCCAGCCCCCCAGGTTGCCGGCCGCGGTGCCCATGTGGGTGAGGTTGTCGCCCAAAAACCTGAACACGGGTGTGCAAACCTCCTGCGGCGAGACGGGCTTTCCACGCTGCCTCCCCCGTGCCTGGCGTGCACCCCCTGCGCTCGCGCCGCCGGGCTCTGGCTGTAGGCTCTTCCATCCAGGAATATGATTTATTTGCTGCACCTTCTGGACTCAAGTGGTATCGAACGGGCTTATTGGAGAGCTGGCTTCTAGACAGGTTGAATTAGGGGTGGGAGCATGTAAGCATCATTTTTTTTTCTTTCATCTCCTTCTTGCTCTGAGCTTTTTAGGGATAATTTGCCAGGTCCTGGTGTCAGAGACTGATGTGGATGGAGCCAGACAAAACCTGCCCAGCTGTGAGGCTCCGGCAGGTCCTGGTTTCTTCCCTCCCTGCCCTGCGTGTCGCACACCGCTCTGCTCTGCAGAACCCCTTGGTGTCCAGCCCTGGATGCCCACGATGCTCCTCAGCCCTCGTCCCCAGCAGCTTCTGCTGCTCCCGAGCAGACCGGGCGGTGGCTACCAGGGCTCGCGCAGACGGTGCCGAATGGCCGTGGCTTAGGACAGTGAGGCTCTCCAATTTACTCTGCAATTTGGTACCCAGCTTTCATAAGAGCACTAAAAAAAGTCCTGCAAAGCACAACAGCTTGTGATAGCCTCCCCGCCACCCACCTTCCCTTAGAGGCAGGCAAGTATGGATCGCCCAAAAATAGAGATGAAGAGTCCCGGAGGAAGCATATGGCAGATGGGACTAGATCCCCGGCTATCAGTTTTTCTGTCAGTGCTTTAACTCTATGATCATCCTCTCTCCTTCGCTTTAAAGTACCGTGCTGTTCCCCGAACCAAGGGGATAGACTCTGGCTGTTGGGTTAATGCCTGCGAGGGCTTCTTAGGACTATGAGGCATTAGCGATGTGCGAGGTAGATTAGGGAGGTTTCCCCGACATTTTAAAGCTGTGGTGCCTTTTGAAGTCTCCTTAAAGCAGGAGCCACAGGAGGAGCAGGTGGGATTAGCTGGAGGGAACCAGAAGAGAGAAAGCGTATTGCTGCGCTAGAGCATCCCCGGATGGCAAACGGCACTTTTAATATTCCTGTCCTGTGGTAAAGATCTCCCAATAAAGCGCTTGCCGCA
Organism: Balaeniceps rex; assembly: GCA_013401315.1. Classification (NCBI taxonomy): domain Eukaryota; kingdom Metazoa; phylum Chordata; class Aves; order Pelecaniformes; family Balaenicipitidae; genus Balaeniceps; species Balaeniceps rex. The sequence continues at coordinate 21,759 of VYZW01052993.1, forward strand.
CCAGTCTGCGTGATTTCCTCCCGTCGCTTATGGGTGATGGAAACCGGGCCAGGCGCTGCCCGGGAGCACGGCGAGGGGATCCCCCCTGTGCCGCACGGCCGCCGCGGGCTCCCCGGCAGAGCCACCAGCCTTCGCGGGGGAACAGCGTGCCAGAAACACCGGGGGCTTTGCCGCTCCCCCGGCTCCTCTTTTTCTTTCTTTTTTTCCTTTGTTCACCAGCTGCTGGAAGGCGTCCGACCCATGGCTTCGCCTCCCGGCCAGGGGCAGATTACGGGGTAAGAGCTGCCTTCCCTGGCTGCCTTCTGCGCTGCAAGTCCAAGTAAAGCTTCTTTTGCAGCTCCGAAGCGAGCGCCCGGCTGGGCAAGCACAGCCTGCTGCCTTCAAGGTAACTTTGTGCTGCGGCTGCACTGCGATCTCTCGAGACAGTGGCTGCTTTTGGGATCCGGGTTGTTTCTGCAACGCCTCGTGCTGCATCATTTTTTGCAGTGCAAAGCCCTGGGGGTCCCCTGAGCTCTCGCGACGGACCTGGTGCCCGCTGGTAGCACCGTGCACCTTGTCACCCCAGGCAGGGCTCGGTGCTAAAGAAAGGCAGCACCTCCCACCCCGGGAATCGCAGCCGGCTCCTGCGCGGCCCTTCACTTTCATTATCTCCCTCTTGCAAACACCGGGGACGTGAAGCCCCAGGGGACGGGGGCCCTCGCTCTGCCTCGTGCGTGCAGCCGAGGAGCGGGTAGGACCGGGGCTGGCTGTGGCAGATGTTCTTGCTAGATACAAGAAAGCGCAGGCTGCCGCCATCCTTGGCTTTGCTATTGCAGGAAACAAACTTTCACTTGAGCAGCGACCGCATCCAGGATTTAATTAGCTCTGGCTGGCAAGCCCAGCCCCGATAAGATCACATTGAAGGGAAACGGGATTGGAGTTTCTATCCTAAACAGCATCGCATCGGGAAGCCCTTTGCGGCTCAGGTGCAGCGGGGAGCGGGCAGGTTCGGGAGCGTGCGAGTGCCCCCGCTCCTGCCCTGCCGCCGCGTTCCCACGCTTTTTTGGGGGGGTTTGGTTTAGTTTCCTAGCTCTGTTCCTTCGCAGCCGACGCTCCCCAGTGCAAGGCGCTGAGCACTGGCAGGAGGGAGGAGCGAGCCCTTCCCTCCGTGCAGGCTGTGCCCTCCTGGTCACGGTCCAAGCCAAGCCCCAGCCCTGTCGCATCGGTCCTGGCGCTGGGTGAGCCGAGCTCGCCCGTCCTCTGCAGCTCCCTCTGCATCACGCGTTTGACTCCTGTTCCGCTTCCCCTCCGGCTTTGGGGGGCTGAACATCATCTTTGCAGCCTCTTAACTACCTGCAGCCAGGCAGGCTCCAGGCTTCACTGTCAGCCCGTGTTTGCTAATTCCCAAGGACTGCAGAGGCTCTTATCCCTGTCGGAGCTGTGGATATGCCCTTTCCAGCTGCTATCCTGGGGATCAGCCTGTCTCTGATTTAAAGGTACAGTCTGCTGGCGGCTGCTGCTGCACGCCAGGAAAACAAGGGAGGAAAAAGTCTATCGGAGCCCTCGGGGCTCACCAGCTCCTCGCAAATTCCTCTTAGAAATGGTTTCACCGTCCAGGTGGCTTTGCCTGCCTTGCTGTCCTCTTATAAATTCAAGGGAGTTCCTCTCCAGCTGAAGGAGGCCGGGGCAGGGAAGCTGGGAGGGAAGGTATCGTGCTGTATAAATCAGATGGAGAAAGTACCATGAGCACGCAAGATGCTGCCGCCTTCGTAGGGAAGAGGAGAGATGCAGTCACCTGGCTTTAGCTTTTCAGGAAAAGATTTTTCCCATCCTGTGCATTTTTTGACATTTCAAAAGTTTTCCTCATTTATACTGGGATGAACGCAAGCTTTCTAGAAACCTTTGCCAAAACCCTTCTTTTTGTGTGGCAGGAGAGATAATCAACCATGTTTGAATTGCCAAGTCCAGATCGGTGAGTCAGTGGGAAGCAAGAAGAAAACCTCCTGCGATGCTCCTGGTGCTTATTGATCGCCGTGGAGCGTGGCATCCCAAACTGCCGCCCATCGCCTCGCCCTCCCGGGGCGAGCACAGCACGGCGCCGGGGGAGGACGGGCTTCAGGCACGCATCGGTATCGACCGCCCGCGCGGCTGTGGGCGGAATCGACCCGTCGCCGTTAACCCGTATGCAAAAGGCAGATCCCTGTAACCTCCTTAACTCCTCTGGTCATGATTTGCAGCCGCGGGGCGTTGCTGGAAATGGCACCGGGTCCCCGACCCCCAGCTGGGGATACCCCTGGGACCCTGAGTTCTGCAGCGGGGCACGGCACTGGGGACCTCGTCCTCTGAGTTTGCAGAAACAGGTCTTGCTCATCTAGCAAGCCGCTGACGTGTCTCCTATCCCTTCTGACCCAGATTTCTGGTACCTTCTGCTACAGAAATAGCCTTCGAACTCGCTCTTTTTAGACATTTCCACCTTCCGAGCTTTCCCGGCGTGGCCGCCCTGCGCAGCGCGTGATTCACAGCCTCTGTCCCCGTCCTCCGACCCAGGGCAGCCCCTCCTCACAAACGAGCTGGTGCCGTGGATGTCCTGGGCAGGACCCTCTCGCTTGAAGCAGAGAAAATTCCGCTTCAGGAGAGCGAGGACCTGGAGAAATCCAAGTTATCGCTGCCTCTGACGCGATTCTTTCTCCATGGCGTGCTTTTACTTCGTCCCTGCTAATGGCTGGGATCGCCTCCGTGCTGTCTGCCGGTGGCTGGCCGGCTGTCAGCTCAAGCACAGCCACGGTGAACAATATTGAATCCCTGCCTCCCAGCCCTCCACCCTACCCTCTTTCCTTTCTTTTCTGGGTGCCGCAGGCAGCGCTGCTCCGCTGCTCGGCTCAGGCTGTGGCATTTACCCGCCGGCGAGGTGTTAGCCGTGACTCAGCGCTCTCCTTGCCTTTCCCCTTCCACGGTGTCTTAATCTTCACAGCCCCCCCCTTTTTTTTTTTTTTTTGGCACAGAATATTGCCCAAACACCACTCTTCCCTGCCCCTTCTAAAAGGCCGTCGCTGGGATCTCCTCCACTTCTGTCTCCAGCAGTGCAGGGCTGCCCTTGACCTTGACCAACACCATTTTGCCCCAGGCTGGATGCTCCTGCGGAGGGACGTGGCTCTTCAAGCCCGATGCTTTTGCTGCGTTGCTCTTCTCTTTGCTCTTCTCTTTGCTCCTCTCTGCCACCTTTCCTCCTCCCAGCACAAAAGAAATAATAAACGAGCTGCTGCCTTTTGCTCTCCCGGCTTTCTACAGCCTCTCCCCGCTTGCTCCAGCACTTCTTCTTCCCTTGCAACTGCCAGCGCCTGCCTGTCGTCAGCCCGTGGTAACTCCCCTCTCTTGTCCCGCTGCTGAAGGTCCCAGCAAACACCTTGGCTTGCTCCTGAGCTGCCCCGAGGCTTTGGAGAAACCCCCGCAGCAGGAGGGAGCCTTCTACGGGCTTCCCTGATGGCTCCCGTTTCCCACAACCTCCACTGAACCCTGGTGATTTTCACCAGTAAGATACTGCTGAACTAATTTCCATCGTCCATACAGACGTGTCCTTCTTGCTGTCCTCGCCGGGACAAGGCTCGTGCATGGCTCTGCCGGCAGGTCCCTGGCACGGGGAAGTCCCGCACCGTCACCCGGGCAGGTTTTCCAGCCTGCACCGACCTCTTGCCTGCTGCTACATCCCCAACATCGTCTTAAGGCTGTGGCCGGCTTGGTACAGCGGGTTTTGGGGGTTTTTCTCTCTCTGTTCAATGGAAGACCCTGTTATCGCCTCCTAGGCTGCATCTGCCGGGGGTCTGCTAGGGGCAGGGCTGGTGGCATCCGGAGAAATAAAGGAAAGGGCGGCTCGAGCCAGCCGAGCGTGGTGAGCCCCGAGCCTGTCCTCCCCCCGGGCCTCCGTGGCTGGGGGTCAGCGCAGGATTTCTTGCCTGGTTAGTGGAAATATCGGTCATCTCCGCAATCAGCAAAGCGGCTCCTTCTAACGAGAAAATCCTCTTAAAGCTGCAGGAAGGAATCAAACCTTGTAAAGCAGCTGGCTTCTCTTCCACCCTGTAAGGTGGCTGCTGGGGTGGCTCTGTGGGACGGGGGAAGGCTCAGACGTCTCTTGCGAGGATGCGGAGCTGTCTGTCCTGCACATCGGTCTGTCCTGTGGCCACGGGCTGCTGTGCCACCGGCTGACAACCGCCTGGCCCCCAAGGACCAGCGCTGCTGGGGCTGTGTCCCCATTTAACGTCCAGCATCTGGGGACACCCCCCGGCGTGGCCAAAGGTCCCATGGAGCAGCGCCGAGGTGGGCAGGGAGCTTTAGGGAGCAAAGGGTCCCCGCGTCGCAGAGAAAGACGCCAAATCCGGGGTGAAGAGGGAGGAGACCTGACTCTCCACCGCTTTTGTGCCCCTCTTCTTTTCTCGTTTGTCCTCTCCCCTCCAGCCCCCTCCTGCTCAGATGTCCATACATTATGCATCAACAATTCTTTGCCCACACAGCACTTGCGGAGAGAAACCTGGCTACCGGCTGATGAAAGATAGCACCTCCTCTTTAACGCGAGCCCGGGAAGCTGGCCGCCACCTGCAAAAATTTGGTGCAATTCACAGCACATCCCACCCTCCTCCTCGCAGCCTGCCTGTCAAACCCGTGGGGGAGAGGGCAGCCCCAGCACCCCGGCTGAGCTGGAGAGACTGGGCTGGGGGTTAGAAGCGGGGGTCCGGCCCCAATTCCCCTGCGTGACATTGCCCAGGTTCCCTGCTGTAAAATTTGGGCAATTGCGGGTCAGCCCTCCTCGCACGGGTGACAGGAGGCAGGTCTCCTCGCGGACGGTTTGCAACGTCTCTGGTACACGGGTGCCTCGTTCAGCCCCAAAACGTGCTGGCTGTGGAGCGCCATTACAAGTGGTGGTCACATCTGTCCTCGGTTGCCATGGAGACTTTTCCTCTTCCCGATGCCCAGAGGAAAGCGCTGGATAATGGCAGCGACGGAGCCGCTGCCGGAGCACGTCACCCCAGGAGCCTCGCGCTGGCATCCGGCATCCCGGCGCACGTGAGATGCAGCATCCCCTCCACGAGCCGGGTCCAGCTCCCAGCGCCTTCGCTCCAGCCGCCGGCTGGCTTTGATGGCGTGACAGGGCTGGGTGTTTGCGTACAGCAGTCAGTCTATGTTTATATACCTGGGTCAATCCCTGCGGATTCAGACACGCAATCCAGATGTGCAGCGATAGGTACAGCTGGATAACGACACCCGTGTGCCGCTGCGGGTGAGCCTCGACCTTAGCGTGACCGTGGGTGGGCGAGGATCTGGCTCAGACCTCGGGATCTGGGTTTCCACAAAGGACATTTTCAGGGCTGAAAGTTTTTTCCTTTCCTAAGAAACCAAACCCACTGACCAAGGTGCCTCTTCTCTTTCAGGATCTGAATTTCCACAGTTTCAGACCCTTCCCCTCCAAGCCGCTGCGGCTGAAGGTTGTCACCTCCTTCCACCCCCTGTCTCGTGGAGGATGGGGTGGTCGCCCCCCTCCGCATGCCTGGATTTGCTGCGGGAGGGCTGGGGGACGAGGATTGCTCGGTCTTCGGAGCTTGCTGAGCACGCGAGCTTTGCAGACCGGTTCCCAGTGGAAATCAGGCGTGGACAGGCTCCGAGAGGGACTGTCGGCTTCCTCGCACGCTCCAGATGGGAAGGGACACGGAGGCAGCAAAGGGTCCCTTTCCGAGACAATAAAATCTATTTGCTGGTGGTGGCTTTGCTTATAAAGACCTGCCAATACATGTATTATTTAACTGCTATTAAGCCCTCGCCAGTCACTGTGAAACTGGGCGGCCAGCTCCTCCCGGTTTTATCCCTGCGTGGGGCAGGCTGGGGAGTTTATTCGGGTTCTGCAGTATTTCTCCTCTCCTAGATGCCTTTTCTTGCTTGTCCAACCCATTTCTGGAGCGCTGCAGCCTCTGCCCTGAACCCCTGGAGGGAGATTTCCATGGGCCGAGGCAGCTGGGGCAGGGCAGGGACCTGGGCTGACTCCAGCATCGGAGGGACCTGGCAAAGCCCCTTCCCCTGCTCTGTGCCCGTTTTCCCGGCTTTACGTTTGGGAGAGGAATACTATGGGCCTTATTTAGAGGCTGTGACATGTTAGGTGCGGTTCTGCTATTCTTTGCCCGTAACGGGGCCGCTCAGGAGGGGGAAATCTGGGCGTTGCAGGTAGGACCCTGTGGAGAGTGGGTTTTTAGGAGGAAAGGGGGTGGACGGTGGCGATACAAATGGTGCTTGAAGGGAACGTAAAGGCTGTCTGAAGCTTTCCCGGTGGATTTTGGAAGAAGATGGAGTGTGCCGGGAAGGGGGAATGGGAAAGGCACATTCCCGAGCCTGCGCGTGGCAGGATGAAGATGCGAGGGCTTGTGCGTGACTGGGTGCGTTATAAATGGAAACGTGGGGCTGTGCGGCCAGCGTGGGCGAGGGGCTGGGCACGCGGGTGAATGTGAGCCGGTGCCGAGGGGGACAGATGTGTGTGGGATGGCTCCGTGTGAAGCTATATTAAAAATATGAGCAAGGCAGACTCTGGTGCTTCAGATGCTCAGGCTTTGCTTCAAAGTCTCCCAGGCGAGGCGGCGAGGGGAGGGGGACGGTGGGCAGGGCTGAGCCTGAAATGGCTCCAACTCATTTGACTTCTGCCCCGCTCCTGCTTTTGGGATGGGTCAGCAGGGGTTGCGCACGGGACGGACAGGCTTTCACCCACCGAGAGTGGGCGTACGGAGCCTGGACGTGTCCCTGCCTGCAGCTGTGGGTTTTCGGACTGAGCTGCCGCACGCAGAGGAGTGAGAGCCGCTGTTAATGTGGGGGACAACCTCAGAGCAAGGGCTCAGGGTGCCCAGGTGATGGTCAGGGTGCCCAGGTGATGCTCAGGGTGCCCAGATGATGCTCAGGGTGCCCAGCTGATGATGCTCAGGGTGCCCAGGTGATGCTCAGATCAAAGCTCCCATTTCCAGCCCCTTCCAGGCACCCGGTTCCTCCCCTTGGGTGGAGCTGGTTTTAAGGATGGGGCACAGACAAGCTGGGGCTTATTTTTTTTTTGCTGAGACCGTGTTGGAGGGGGGCACAGGTTTGGCTTTGCTGCTGTGAGCACCCTGTTAACGGGGGATGTGACATCCCGGTGAGGTGGGTGGCAGAGTCAGACTGGTAAGGAAAACCCTTTTTGATGGCTGTGTAGATTGGGAACGCGTTGCCGGGGGAGTTTGCTGAGACCAAGAGGAGGGAAGTTGTAGGGCTAATAAGAGCATCCTATTAGCATCGTGCTGTTAAACTTTTGGGGCACTGGATCCCCAGGGGTGGTCTGATCTGGCCTGGGTGAGGGGGGGGCTGTGGTGCTGACTCCCACCCACCCGTGGTTGGCATTTGTGGCCCTTTGCAGGGGCCGTGTGGCAGGAGCTCCTGCTCCCTGAAACCTTCCTCACCCGCTGGAGGTGTGGGCTGCCCAGCAGAGCAGAGAGGATGAGGATGGCTTTGTTCATGGGGAGGGCTAATCCAAGGCAAGGAGCACCCAAATCTCATCCTGTGGTGGGTGCTTCAAAGGACTTTTTAGGACAAGTCGGATAAAAAAAGAAGCGTATGATAAATAATTGAGAGAGCCAAGGCTCAGCTTTCATCTTCCTCCTGTCCAGCCCAGCGGCGAAAGGACCTTGAGCCCCTTCTGCAGGGCTGGGGGGGTTTGGGAGCGGGGGGTGACACGGCACCCGTGCTGCTGCGAGGCTGCAGCGGAGCGGGGGGAGGTTTAGGAGCCTCTTTTCTTCCTTTTCCTTCTGTTCTTGGAAGGGAGAAAGGCTGCAGGGTTGGTGTTGAGGGTGTTTTGGGGAGCCAGCCCCCGTGGGACCCCACTCCCACAGCTCTTGCGTGGATCTGAGGCGTTGGCTCTTTTGCTGAAGCGCCGGCTCCCGGCGTCGTGCGGTTGGATGTGAGATCCGCTTCCCTTTCCAAATCAAATGCCCTTCTCTCGGGGCTGCAGGACCTTCCCTCTCCCTTCCCCTCTTGCAAAGCCTCAGAGAACAGCAATAGACCTGCGCTCGTCGGCTTTCTTCCAAGAAAACTTGGGTGTTTTCAGGTCGCTCCCATGATTTCGGGTAGGGGTTGGCTCGTGCCCCCCGCCCGCGGTGTTGGCTGCCGTAGGGGAGCCCCCGGGGCCCACGACCGCCCCGTCCTGCCCTGCCGGCCCCCCCAAAGGCGCCTTGGGGGGTGTCAACCCAGCCTCCTCCCCGGGACGGGCCTCTCGCCCGCGTGTTTTTAACGGGTTTTTGAAGAGAGGAGGCTGCCTCGTGGTATCTTGTGTGCAAGGTTATTGGAAGGAGACCAGCAAAGGTCTATAACCTCTCTGCTGATGAGGATGAAGTGCTTGTTTAATACATTTTAGCTTTCAAATATTTCTCCTTAATGTGTTTTTGAAATGACTGGAGCTCTGAAGGGAATATGTAACTTGTTAGAAAATAGATGTGCCGATTAGACTGCATTTCGGCTCATTTAGAGACGTTTCACCGCCTCACTTGGATCTGCTGTGATCAAAACCCCTGCACCTCTGCAAGCTGCGAAGCTGGGGAGATGGCAGCCGGCAACGCCCCACGGTGCAGCCCCGTCCCGGGTGCCAGGGCTGGGTTTGCCGGTGCTGAATGCGTGGGGCTTCGTTGGTGGCGTGGGCGAGCTGTCACAGCATCGCTGGGTTTGGGTCAGGGTGCCTTGGCCCTTCCCGGCTGCTCAGTTCTACATCCATCCCGGACACCCCAAAATGTCTCTGATCTGCTCCTTGGCGGCCTGGGTGGCTCTCACGGCCCGGAGGGAGCGGTTTACACCTCTCCTCTTGAATTTCCCCCCGATGCTCCGTACAAATGAAATCTCCCTGGGTTCACACCAGGCAATGGTGTAGAAAACCCCAGCGCCTGTGGGGAGGGCAGGATCGGTCCCACGCAGGTTATCTCACTTGGCTTGGGTGTGGGGTGGCCCCGTGGCCGCACTCCCCTCCAGCACGGGATGGTTCAGACGTTCCCGGTGGCATCTCTCAGAGCGCGGCAGATCAGGATTTGGTATTAAACGAGATGCTTTTAGTGCCGGGGGGAACTTTAGCTCCTCTAATCTGCCTATCAGCGAGACGCAGACCGGAGGACTTTGCTCCATGTTACAGACACTTCACCTCTTATTACACCTCCGAGGTGCTTCCAGGTCTAACAGCAGCAATTTCCATTCCCATTTTTCATTCATCTTTTTTCTCCCTCTATCCTGTCCCCCCCCCAGGCAGAGCTCCCCGTCTCCCCCTCTCCCGCCGCAGCAAGGTGCAGCTGCAGGGTTGCAGGGTGGCAACGAGGTGTATACTGGGGCGGACTGTGTGTATACTACACAGCGGACTGTGTGTACTGGGGCGTCCTGCTGTCAGGAGCCCGTCAGCCCCATCAAGATGCACTTCGCTGGCTCTGGAAAAGGCTTTCGCCCCATGGATGTTCTCTAATGGAGCTAATGCGGCGCTGCGGGGAGCGTGGGGCTGCGGGGGTCTCCTCCACCTCCCCTTCCCCTCGCTGGGGAGGTGCTGGCCGGCTCCGCAGCCCCCGTCCCACGGGGATGGGAACAGCGTCAGTGCGGAGGGAAGGGTTGAAAGCCCGCGAGCCATCCTCGCTGGTCCTGGCAAAACACAGCGGCTGCTTATTTATTTTTCCTGCCCCATCTCTCCCCTTGCTCCCTGGTGGACCTCAGGTTTGTTTCTCCTGGCACGGAGGTGCCAGCGGGGTGAGGTGCCAGCGGGGCACCTTCGTGTACCTGTCACGCTGTGGGGGCTGCTCTTCCCCCGGCCCACGAGCGCTCAGAGCCCGCGGCTGGGTCCCCACCACGGTGGGCGCTGCCAGGCGGGGACGGAGCCTCGGCGCAGGAGCCCTGGTGCCACGGGCGCTCTGCTGCAGGGGGTCTCCGCTGGTGCGGTGAAATCGCGGTAGCCAAACGATGGCCAAGCCACGTCGCTGCATTAGCTGGGAGCTGCCAGTCCCGCGGGGCCAGGAGCGGTCACGGCTCTGCTGGCAGCATTTCCACCGCCCTTTTTTCTTCGTTCCCCCCGACCCACCTTCACGGCAGAAGCGGTACCGCTGCCCGTGCAGGACCGTGGCAGGGTGCCACCCACCCCACCCCTCTCCCAAGAGACGTGCAATGCAATTTTGCCTCCTCCTTCCCAGGTGTGCGCCGTCTTATGGACGCTCCTCCCGCACATCACCGGGGCTGCCGCTCCTGTGCATCCCACGGGTCCGGCTGCCCGCGCCGCTGTCGGCGGGTGATGGCACGCACGGTGGCAACTGCGTGCCGCCCGCATTACTCCCGGCGTTTGGGCTAGCCGCCTATTGCCGAATAAAACGTAGGGGCCTTTAAGAGGGAGCGGAGAGGGGGAGCCGTCTCCCCGCACATTAATCTATCATGAGCTAATGTGTTTTTCCCATTTGTTCCTTTGTACATCGCCGAGCTGCGCGCTCCCCCGCGCGCGCGCGCACACCCACCCCGGCGCGCTCGCACCCGCGCGCGCCCGCTCGCTCGCACTCCTGCCGCCGTCTCCCATGGTTGGCTGGGCCTGAGCCCCTCGCGGAGAGAAAGGAAAGGAAAGAAAGCGAGCAAGCAGAGCAGAAATGGGGAATACACCCTCTCAAGGCATGTCACTCTCACTATGTGCATCCATTCTTAAGTAGCAGGTATTTTTTTTATTTGTGTGGTTTTTTTTCCTCCTCCCTCCACGTCGCCAGGGCAGTGGTGCTNGTGGAAATTGCCGCTCCCAGCGCTGGAGTTTGCTGGCTGTGGACTGACACCCAGGAAGGGTGTGCGTGGGGTCGTGGTGCTCCGGAGGGGTGTGCGCAGGGCTCGGCTGCCCGCACCGGGGATGTGGTGCCCCCCCTCCCCACCCTGGCACGGGGGACCGAGGGGCTGGGGGATGCTGAGCCGGCGCTGGCGGTGATGCTGCTTCTCGGGGTTGTTCGTTGTTGGGGCGCCTTGCTCCGAAGGGATAAAGTAGCTGGAGAGCCGCTGTCCTAGAAACACCGGCGTGGGGAGCTGGAGCCATGGGGTGTTTGGGGGCGGGGGCTCACCGGGGATGCTCGGAGAAATCCGTTATGGTGCCTACGGCAGTTCCAGCCCCGTTGTTGCGGCGTTGTGCATTAAACATGAGGTTTTGTTGACCGAGCCGGGCTGGATGCTGCCGGGCTCTGGATTTCTTTTCTCTGCGAGCTCGGGGAGACGGATGGGTGAGGAGGAGGGCGGCTGCGGGCTGCTCTACCTGCTCTCCCCCCTTTTTCCTTCCCCCCCCGGCCGCTGCTGAGACACAAAGGGCAGGACGACCCGTGGGGCTGCAGGTCTCCCCTCGTGAGATATTTTCAGCATCCTTGCAGGAGGAGGAAAAAAAATCTGGTGCATCCCGGGCTGGGCTTGGGCGTGGGGGGAGGCGTTGGGGAGGGAAACTTAAAATAACTCCAAAGGCTGCGTGTCCTCCCCGTGCCCTGTGCCACGGCCCTGCTCCCCGTGGGTTCGGGGGGTAAAGGAGAGCCACGGCGGGGTCTGCTCCCCCCGCCGCGTGTGCACGCAGGAGCAGGGGTGGGTGGGTGCGCGCGTGGGTGTGCACGCGTGTGCACGGTGTGCTGCGGCCGCCAGCGCTGCCCTGCCCCGTGCCAGCCCCGCTGGGTGACAGGGACGCGTTTCAGGGCTGCGCTGCCCGTGGGTGGGGGTCCCTTTGTCCCTCCGTGCCGCGGGGAGCGCCCAGCCTTCGCCCCGCAGCCTCTCCCCTCTTTGTTCTCTCCATTTTCGCCCTGGTTGTGGCGACACGGGCTGGGGAGTGGCGACGCTTCGGCCCCCACGCCCGCCCGCTGCTGCGTGGGTGCTGGCACCCAACTCCCGGGGAAGTTGGTTTTGGCCGTGCTTGGCCCTGGGAAGGCGCCCGGCCCCAGCCATGGGGCCCTCGGGAGCTGCGCCCCATCGCAGGCGTCTCGGGGGTGGGAGGGGGGGTCACATCCAGCCAGCTCTCGCTTAAGGGTGGAGGTGGAAGGTGTCCCTCTGCTCAGCCGGTCCGTGCAGGGGGGGTGTCCCCTACCCTGACACCAGGCAGGGATTTCAGCCCTTCCCTATAGCTGGCTCGGTCCCAGGGACCCCAAGCTTGCTCAGGGGCTGCCAGCACCCAGATCTGAGGGGGTGCAGATGCTTTTTGGTCCTTCTGGTTGCTCCGTGGCTTTCACACCGCTGCTGGTGCGGGGGCTGCTGTGCAGGAACCCCCACCCACAGCAACCCGGGGGCCAGGGCAGTGCCCCCACCGATGCTGCCTGAAGCCACATGGCCGCTCCAGCCCCGGCGGTGGCTCTTCCCTCGTTTTAATGAAGAATACATTTCCAATGTGCTAATTATTTCCCACCAGACTGGCCCTGAAGCTGCCAGTGTTCACACGCCCGTGGAAATGGCTCCGTGCTCTCTGCTCCTTCTGACAGGCGCCCCGTTGCCCCAGGGAGCTGCTGGTGGGCTGCGATCCCCCGGGGGGGCTGGGGGTGGAGGGGGGAGCGAGTGAGGAGCCACAGGCCCTGGCAGGGCTGCCAAAGGGCTGGGGGCTTTGTGCGAAGGGAGCTTTAGTCTTTGTCAGGGCCGTCCCTCCCCTCCCGGCAGGATGGGCAGGGAGGGATGCTCGCCCCGTCCGTTTTTTCTGGAATGTCCTGCTCCTGGTCTGGGAGATGCTCGTCCCCCTCCTGGGGAAGGTGGGCTGGAACGGGAGAGGGTGGGGGGCAGCCCGGGTGGCTCTGGCCAGGGGGGCAATGCTGAGAACTGGCGTGGCGATTGCACAGGGCTGGGAGGTGGTGGGGTCGGCGCTGGCGGGGGCGTCAGCCTTGGCGCCGGGCTCAGTCCTGGTTCCCCACGCAGGAAAGCTGCGTAGCTCCCCCAAAATGGGGCTTTTCCCTTTAGGGAATGGGGGATAAAGGCACCTCGGCCGTGCTGGGGTGGGCGCGAGCCGGGGGCATGAACCTGCTCCAGCCTGGCTGGGCACCTCCACCCCCGAGGGAAGGGCACGGCCATGTCCCCCCCCCATCCTCCTGCCTCCCCCTGCTGCTCACAGCACCAACCTCGCAGCAAAGGCCCAGCCTGGTGGGAAGCACCCACCCGTGCTGCCTCTGCTTTCTCTTCCACTAAGAAATTCTCCGTACCGAAGCCTTGCCGTGGGAGCGGGGACGCCCTGGGTGCCCTTCGCTGCTGCGGGGGCCCGGGTGGGTGCTGCCTTGGCACCGGCCGGGATCAGCGCTCCCCACGGGCCACTGCTGTGGGGCCGAAAGACCCCGTCGCCACGTCTGCTGGGGGGAGCAGGGCGGGAGGGGTACAGCCCAGCAGCGCAGGGTTTAATTATAGAAATTGATTCTCCTCGTTGCCACGCATCGATCCCAGCCGGGGTGCACGGTGGCCGCCTCTGTGCCCCAGGGACGCGCCTGGCACGCACGGACACGTGTGAGATGTCCCACGGCGTGGAGCGCAGCCCGGGGCTGCGGGGAGCATCCCCACGCAGCTGGGGCTCCGTGCCCAGGGAGGGCGGTGGGGCCAGGCTGGCTGCGGGTCCGTCGTGGGGTCAGAAGAGGAGGCGAGTGGGTGCGGGTGTCCCCGGGGTGCTGCATGCATGGACGAGTCCGTCGAGGCTCCTGCTCTTAATATTTTATTTCCAAACGTGTTGGGGAGGAAAGCGGGGGGGCTGCAGGCTGGAGGGGTCTTTTGGAGAGGCTCGAGGGTGCAGCGGAGCGGGGTTTGAACTGGGCACGGGGAAGCTGCGGTGTACAGATGAGGAGGAGGAAGGGTGCTGTGCCGCGGTCCCCGCTTCTGGGGGAGTCACTTCTCCAGCGTTTTGCTCTGCCCCCCGCGCTGGGGTAGCGTCCCCAGCTTGCCACCGCTTGCGATTCGTGAAGCACAAGCTGCCGCTTGCTGCAGCCCTGCAGCTCCTGGCTGGGAGGCGCTGGGCCCCCAGCAAAGCAGCGTTGATGGGGGCCGGTACCCCCAGTCCTGGGGGGCTGCACTGGGGAGGGGGCAGCGCTGGTGTGGGGCTGGACGGGGGTTGGTGGGGAGGTGCGGGAAGGACAGAGGCTCCCTTTGGTGCCAGCTCTGTGGCTGCGAAGTTCTTCCACGGCCGGCGCTTTGCTCAGCTGGCTCTTCCCCAGCAGCTGCGGTCAAGTTTTGTGACAATTATTTATTATTATTGTTATTAAAACACCTCTGGGTGGGTGAGGTGAGAGATGCCTGGGCGGAGGTCCCCGGGGGGAGCGTAGAGGCTGCTTGGCCAAGCTTTGCAGAATTATTAGCTTGAAAAAGCAGCGAGCGGCCCCGCTAGCATCACCTGGGGAGGTCTGGAGCCGCGCGAGTGGGTCTCGCCCACCAGACAGGCTCCATCTCCAGCGTGGGGACCTGGGGAGGCCCCAGCTCGTCACCGCAAGCACCTTCAGCTCGCGGTGGGCCAGCGCGCCGCTGCCCCTCAGCTGCGCTCGCCCCCCACCAAGGGTCCTCGTTGCCCCCTCCCGGCTGCGCCGGCTGCAGGTGCACCCGGGCTCAAAGAGGCACTCGGCAACGGAGCTGAAATGATTGGTAAAAAATTACTGATTTGCTCCTCGCCGCCCGATGGGGATAATAAAAGTTTGCTGTCAGCTGTTTTTATTTTTTCCCTCCCCCTGCATGGTTTCCACTTTCAGAATAAATGCAAATGAAGAAATTTTTTTTTTTTTTTTAAATTCATCTCCAACAGAAGGACTGATGGAGAGGGCTGGGTGGGGGCGGGAGGAAGAGGAAGGGGGGGACCAAACACTTATGGTTTGTTTGTTTTGGGTTTTTTTCCCCCTCCTATGCTGAAATGTTCTGATTGCGAAGGGAGGAGGACGAAGGAAGATGATGATGCATTTGGGCTTCTAGCACAGCTAATAGCTCCAGGCTGGGAAATGTAACATCTGCACTCCAGCCCCAAACTGGGAACCAGTGTACCAGCATAACTGGGACAGGAAAGTCAAAGAGCAGCCTCTCGTCCCGTCCCACCCCCACAGCCCCTTGCTCGGGTCACCCCCTCCTGTCTCGGTGCTCAGGCCTTGGCAAGGGGCACCCGAAAAAGGCTGGGCCGTGGGTGGAGGTGAGGGGTCCCCGGGCTGCGCTGCCGGCACCGCTCCCCCTCGCCCGTGGGTGCTTCCCCGCGCCAGCCGAGGCTGCGAGCGGCCGCTTTGGCTGCCGTTGGCGGATCTCCTCCACCTCGAGTTTATTTATTTCAATTACAGCCTCTTAAAAGCCTCCATGTTTCAGGAGCTGCCCAGATTTACAGCTCCTGTCCTGTGGCCAGCCCCGAGCATCCTCCTGCCTTTCCCTGAGCTGCAGCTCTCGCTCCGGGGCGGCCGCCCCACGGAGCGCCGTGGGTCAGCCCTCGGCTCCCTGCCCCCCGAGCCCTCGCCCACCTCCCTGCAGCCACGACCATAGGAAACAGCGTTTGGCTCCCGACCTGCCAACATTTCCCCCTGCCTCCCCTTTCCCAAAGTGTTTTCCTTGTGAGCACCCTGGGATTACGGGCATCAAAATTTTATGGTCAGTGGCTCTCATTAATTGGCTTAATTGCCCGTGGGAGGCAGGGATACCCGAGGCGGGGAAGGGCTGCTATAGCTCCCAGCCCAGTAGCTTGACTCCCAGGGAGATGTTTTTGAAAAACGCTTGCGGCATCTGGTCTGGTTTTTATGGTTTTCTTTTTAACGGGATATTTTGAGCTGAAATGGGACCAAGCGCAGAACGACGGAGGCTGGGGTCCTGCACCCGGCTGGGGTCCTGCACCCGGCTGAGCTCGCAGGGCGCTGGCAGCTCGCAGTGGGAGGGATGGAGCAGTGGGATGGGGTTTTGGGGGGATGCATCGCCCAGTGTAGGATCCCCCGGCCCTTTACGAGCCCTGTGGTGCAGGCAGGGGAGGAGGGAGGGGAAGGGGATGAAAATGGAGAGGCGAATCCAACAACGTGCAGGGAGGGAAGGGCTGCGTGGGGACGTGGCCTGGGGGCTGCGGTGCCCGGGGCAGCCAGGGTGCTCTGGGTTCGACCTCTTGCTCTGACACGGATCTCCAGCTGGGTACCAGCCACGGCACCGCAGGCCACGCGTGTTTCTAAAGCGCTGTCATGTTTCAGAAGCCAAATTCCTACAGAATTGCTGTGCACGAAGCACACGCATCTCGCAAGCCCGCAGTCAGCCTCACGGCGCTGCCTTCCCCACCTCCTGCTCTGCCTGGAAGCTCCGTAGTGACCCTGCGTGGAGCAGGGTCCCGATGTTTTTGGGTACCTGGAGACAAGGATGCTTTAGAGCGAAACCCCTGCTCCAGCTGCCCAACATCTGGGCTCGGCGACCCCTCTCCCAGCCTTGCCGAGAGGGTCGAGTCGCGCTGCTCTTCCCGAGCATCCCCTCGCTCACCGCCGGGCTCGAAATCCCATCCATCTGTCAGCGGCTCGGAGGCGGCTCGGCCGAGCTGAGTGGCACAGTAATCGGGTGTGAAACAACCACCTGCCAGTTGACTTTCCTTCTGCGGCTGCCGTGGCGCTTGGCAAGGGCAGAGCTGGAGCTGAATAAACTCTCCTCTGCCGTGTTATTTGGAGGGATGCTGTCACGGCACTCAGGGTTTTTGTTTGGCTCGGTGGTTTTATGTTAATGAACCAGCTCGCTCGCGCTCCGAAAAGAGAAGGGGAAAAAGTGTCACTTTGGATCTTCGTGCATGGAAAAATACAGCACCTCCTTCCCGCAATTAGCTGGATCTCCGGGAAAGCGCGGGGAGGGCTGGAGACGTGGGTGTCCACCTCCGCCCAGGCAGCCGCCTCCCGCCCCGCTGCGGCCGGCACGTGCCTTTTTCTGGCTTCAACATCCCGTTTGTAGCGACCTGTTAGACCCCCCCGGGAGGGGGCCCAAGGAGCCCGCGTTTGCTCCTCTTTCCCCATCACATAAATGAGACCGTCCTGGGCGCTCTGCCTGCCGGGGGGGCTGGAAGGGCAGCGCGGGATCCTGGCAGCTCCTGCCCGCACGAGGCTGTGGTGCTTTCGAGAGAGGGGAGGGCAGGGGGGGTGTGGATGACGCGACCTCCCCCCAGGTGCTGCAGGGCTGTTTCTGATCATTTTTTGCTTCCCAGATCATTTTTTGCTTCCCAGATCATTTTTGCTTCCCAGATCATTCCTGCCCCTGTGGAGCATCTCCAGCAGGGAGGGACCTCGGGCGCCTGGCAGCCCTGGGAGCAGCGGGGGCCGGCAGCCCACGTCTGCGAGGGGCGGCGGGTGCGTGGGGGTGCGAGGAGGAGCACGAGCGCGGTGCTGGCCGGATCCAGCTCGGATCAGTGGGTATCACCGAGGAGCGCGAAGCGGAGAGGAGGTGCAGGGAGAGCTGCGGAGAGCCGTGGTCCTCCTCCGGCCGAGCGCCCGCGGCACGGGGGTCCGGCCAGCCCCCGCGCTGGGTCCCTTGTGGAAGTGGGGGACGGGGCTGTGGGGGTCACATCTCAACGGCCCCGCTGCCACCAGAAAGCAGCGGAGCAGAGGCAGCGCCTGCCTGCTCAGCTGTGCAACAGGCAGCCCCGGCGCTGCCTGCGGGCTGCAGAATCTGTCTCATTTCAGGAGGATTAATGATTCCAGCATAATTTGAGAAACATTATATGGCTCATTAAAAACACATTGCCCAGACCAAACAGAGAGCGGTTGCGTGTTTCCAGCCCTGCCAGCTCACCTCCCCATGCCAGCCCGTGGGCATCGCCCTCTGCCCGCTGGGCTGCAGGGGATGATGGCGAGGCCGAAGGCTGTGCTCGCCACATGCGGAGTGTGTCTGGCTGGGTGCATGCGGGGCGGCCGGCCGCCTTTCCTTCCCCCTCCAGCGGCTTCTGGGAGCACTCGGGGGTACCCAGTGAGCTCGGGCACGGTGTCCCCTCGGGATTTTTTGGTGATGCCGAGGTGTGGGTGAGCTTTGGGGAAAAGGCATCGGTGCGTGGCTGTTCGGAGCATCCTCCGCCCTCGCCTCTCCTCTGCGGCACATGGAGCTGCCGAGCCCTGGGCGAGCACGGGAGGCTCCTGGGGACCCTTGTCCCCTCGGAGGGGACCTGATTTCCAGGGCTCGGCGGGGCGAAGGGGACTGGCAGCATCTCCTTTCCCCCGTACCCACGCCGTTTCTCCCTCCTCCCTCCCCGCCCGCCTGCTCCTTGCTTTCGCCTTCGCTGCTCCCTTTCAACTCTCTCTGCGGTGGGGGGAATCAAAGAGGAGAGCAGTTTGGGATTTTCAGCCCTTCCTCATCCGCTGCACTGCGTGAAAAGCAAAGCCTCTAAAGGACGCTCAAGGACACTGTGATGGCGCCTTCCCCACCCCGCTCCCTGCCCTCCTCCTCTTCCTCCCCTGCAGAAAGGAACGCCCGGCTCCTGCCCCGTTGTGCCTGCCCCGGGGAAGGGCCCGTGGCACTGCCGGGGCTTGGCCGGGCTGCCCCGCCGCGGCTCCCAGCTCCATCCGTGCCGCTGGTTTTGGTGATGCCGTGTGAGCTGCCCGGGCTCAACGGTGGGAAGCAGCATCTTCCCCGTGCACGAGGTCCCTCAGGGCTGGGCGGTCACTGGAGCTCTTGGACAGGGACCCGTGCTGCTCCCCCGAGGCTTGCACGAGGGTGCAAAGGCAAATAAGGGTCCCTGCTCCTGCTGCGCCCCAGGAACGAGCACAAACGGGCGCCTTGGGGGAGGATGGCTTCGGTCTGGGCGCTGCTGGGGTCTCCGTCCCCAGGATGCAGCAGGACCTTGAGCGAATTGCTCGGCTGCCCCGCGACTCGGTGTCTCAGCCAAAATAACTGCGGGGAGGTTGTGGTGCTCCGCAGATAATAATTAGCTCTTTCCAGCTGTCAGTCCCAGCTCTTCATAAAAACAAGCCTGTTATCTCCCTTCCACACGTGGGGAAGCCAAGGTGCTCGTAGGGCAAGTCCTTGGCCCAAGGTCACGTAGGGTGACGCGGAGACCGAAACCAGGAGCCGGGACCTGCTGCCGAGGTCTCGGCTGGGGATGCTCGGCAGCAGGGGCAGCGCTGCCCACTGGAAGCACCCCCAGCCTTTTCCTCCCCCCAACACCAAGAAAATCCTGAGGATGAGGTTGGAGAGCTCGGCCTTTCTCCATGGAAAATGTTGTGTAAGAGGAGCCACGTTTGTCCCCTTCTTTTTCCTAATTTCCACCAGAAAAGCTGTATTTTGTCACTCAGGTCTCGTTGCAAGCCGGGCAGAGGAAGGATGTTCTTGCAGGTAAGATCTACCTTTGGGAGCGGGAGCATCGCCCCGTGCGCCAGGTCCGGCAGGTCGTCCTCTGCCTCCGGGCTCCGCTGCCCACGTCCGGGCGGGCTGGCAGGGCTGGCTGGGGTCCCTGGGTCCCTCCGGGCACCCGTGGCCAAGCACCCTGCCCTCGCTGAGGGCTGCTGGGTACCACAGCCACCAACGGCAGCAAATTCGCTCCGGAGCGTTTCCTGGCATATTACAAAACGTGGCATAAATAATTAAACCTGAACTGCAATTATCAAAACAAATGAATAAAGCGCATTTAGGAAGGATTTTTCCACTTTTATTTCGTGCTTCTTGTTTCTCTCCCGTTATGCCTTTAAGATTATTTACTCACTCTGGGCGTGAAATCCATTGCCGAACCACGAGCCTTTGAATCCGCACCCTGATCTGCAGGGATGTGCGTGGCCCCGGCCAGTCCCGGCGGCAGGGGAGAGCTGAGCATCGCAACCCAAATCCCCCCGCTTGGCTCTGAGGGTGAAAACCCACGGCAGAGCCAGGGACGACGGGGCTTGGCTGAGCCCCGGGCTGCGCCGGGAGCATCCCGAGCACGGCACGGCAGAGCTTCAGCAGCATTCGCAGGGTTGCTGAGTCCTTAGTGCCATTTATCGGGCTTGCAGCCATTGAGGGGTTAGAAATGGCATTCGTCACCCTGCTACCCTCCTCCTCCTCCTCCTCGCTGTTCAAGGGGGGCCCCACAGAGCCCCCCCGAGCCGCCTGGTCTCGCCCCGTGGCTGAACCCAGAGGGCAGCGATGGAAGAACTGACACCCGAGCGAGGACATGCGGAGCAGAGCTGGGCTTGGGGCGAGGGACAGATGTCCCGCGGCCGTGGGCGTGATGGATCCTCCCAGCACCGGGTGCAGCTTTGCCCGCTGGCCGGCAAAGAAAGAGCTCCTTGTGGACGCCGAGGTCTCGCCGGCTCGGCTGTCCCCTGCCCACCCCTGCCCTTGTCACCCTGCTCCTCCAGGCACACGGGCCTGCAGGGGGGAGGAGAAAAGCACCCCATGTCCCTAAAAACAAGGGCTCAAAGCAGCTCTGGGCTGTTTTGCCGGGAGCCAGGCACTGCCCAGGCTCAGCCACCCGCGGGCAGGGTGCTCGGGGGTCCGGACCCGTGGGTCAGAGGGTGGGGGAGCCCTGCACAGCGCCCTTCCCCTCCCCGAACTCACCCATCTCGGTTATCGGCATCGTGCTCTCAGCGTGATGCCAGCCCGTACCCGCCAGCAGGTTCGAGCCCCACAGAGCCAGGGCTGGGAAGGTGCTTTCGGGTGCTGGGATTCTGGAGCCGCCATTGCCCAGGCGGGAGCTGGCAGGCCCCCAGGAGAGGCTGTGCTGCTCGCTGTGCAGCTTCGCTTGCAATAGAAAGGTCCAACCTGAGTATTTGCCGGAAAACCCCCACGATGAGCCCATCTGCTCTGGCTCTCCCTTGCTCTCCCATGCCCATCGCTCCTCTTCCCAACAAGCGTCCAGCGCGGGGCTGGGAGGCTGAGCGGGGCAGGGTCCCTGTGGCGAGACCCCCCGGCGTTTCGGGGGCCGTTTGCAGCCCGTGCGTGTGCTTTTCCCTCCCTACGCGTGGGAGCAAACAAACCCCCCGTGCCCAGGGCAGGCCACGTCCAGCACCGTGGGCATGGGGCAGAAGGGGGCTGCCGGTCCCGTGCCCCCGCGGTGGGGCCCAGCCTGGCTCCCCATCGCTCTCCACGCTGTGTTTCGTTCTCAGATGCTTTCTGCTGCTGCTCTTTTGTTTCAGATTTATTATGTGTTTGCTTGCTCTGATTTATTTCTTTATTCCCCTCCATCCCCGGCAAACTTTCCCGCCTGGATCGCGTTCATTCATGAATCTCCTCCTTTCCTGTCCCTGACCAGGGCTCGATCGAATTGCAGGAGGGAAGAAGCCAGGACTCTGTTCCCTTTGTTTAAAGTCTCCAGGTCAGTACCGGGGCCGGGGGCCAGCAGCGTGCTCCTCCCCACCCTGCTTGTTTCATGTTCGATGTTCGCTCCCTCCCTGACCCTCTCCCGGCTGCGGGGGCCGTGCTCTGCCCGCTGCTCTCCCGGGGCCGTGGTGGGTGAGGGCAGCACCTGTAGCTCGTTTTCCTGGGTGTTTATAGCAGGGTGCTGCCTGGTTTCTGGTTTGCATCCATGATTGAGGCATCAGCCCCCACCCTCTTTGCAGGGGAGGGAGGGTTTTTGGAGCTGGTGTTTGCAGCCGGAGGCATCGCTGGTGCTCCTGGAGGGGCCAGCTCTCCCTCCACCAAGGTTTGCAAGGTTTGGGGTTTTGCTGGGGATGGGAAGGGAAAGCTGTCAAAGGAGAAGGAGAGGAAGGTGCTGGCTCTCTGGGTTAGGTGGAGGGGCAGGCGCCTTATCTCGGCGTTGGCTGTGGAAGCGTGGCTGGTTTAGCAAAGCTGTGAGAGGGGAAATGTGGTGGAATCTGTTCAGCAGCAACCCCTGCTGGGTCTGTCATAATAAAAGATTTTATTTCTGTGGCATCTGTCGGCCTCTAATGGGCTGGGTGTTCACGTTACCAGAGATGGTTCCGGCGTCTCAGCAGAGATTGTGGCATTTCTGTCTGGGGAGGCTGAGGAGCGCACCGGAGCCCTGCCAGTCCGGGCAGCAGCTCCAAGCTAAGGTAACCCCACGAGCAGCAGCAGCACCGGTCAGTCCTGGTCCAGGCGATGAGGAAACCACCTGCCTTCAGCAAACCCCCTTTTCCTCCAACATCCGAGCTCTTCGAGAGCCCATCCCGCAGCCGTTCCCCAGGGCCGAGAGCTGCAGGCGCTGTGTGACATCCCCGGGGGGTCCCCGTTTTATTCCGCTTTAAGCTTATTTATCTGGGACTTTGGTGGCCTCCTGCGCTTGAGCAGGCAGCTTTTCTGTGCTGGTGCCAGCTCGAAGGTAAGGGGAGCTGCACCGGCACGTCTGTCTGTCTGTCTGTCTGAAGGGTTGTGCGTGGCCGTCAGGCAGCTGGAGTCCCAGCGCAGGCAGGGCTGTGCCGGGGAGGACAGCCTGGAGGTGGAGGAAATCGAGCTTGTAATACGTGGGGTGTGCCAGGCCTCCCGACACGAGAGCCTCCGCGGTGTAAAACCAAGGCGCTGGAACAGCGCGCGGTAATTTAATTGCGTTTTCCTGCAAACGCCTTGTTGAGTCGTAACGAACGCGTTATCCCGGAATGGGAGTGGGGAAGCAGGATGAAGACGGCAGCCCACGGCCGGGCCGTGCATCCATACGGGGATCTGCCCCGGGCGCTGAATGCTGTTCTAGCTTGTTTGCTGTCCCAGAATTACACATGCAATTAAGTTCCTGGCTCCAAACGGCGCACGCTTGCCCCTCAGCTGGAGCACAGATTGCACGGCTGCCTCCTCGGGGCGTGCGGGGAGGAAGGCTCGCAGGCCGTGCTCCTGGCGATGGCTTCTGTCGCTCGGTGCTGGGAGCTGGCTCTCCGGACCGGAGGCACAGCCAGCCCTGGCAGTTCCATCACTGGTGTTCGTGGTCTCCCACCTGGGAGGGCTGCGGGTCCTGCTTGTGCTGAACCTCAACGTGTTGGGGGGGAAGTAGCGTATGGTGGTGGTTTGTGGGCATCCAAGCTCTTGGATGGGTCGGGCAGAGCCTGGAGGTGTTAAGACCAGCACAAGGAAGGCTGAGGGCGGGGGCTGAAGGTAAAGGGTGGGATCTGTGGGATTTGTTGGGTTGGTGGGATGTTTTCAAGACCAGTAAAGACCCTTCTGATCGCTCAGTTTGACCCCAGCTATGTGGCAAGAGCCACAAAGTCTCGGCAGTAACTCTTGCGTCAAGACCGTAACTTCGGGCTGAGCGGGCGTTTGTCTTTCGGAAGGATGCTCGGCCTCGGTTCGAAGGTGGGAAATGACGGCGAAGCCACCCTGCTCGGCGCAGGCTCTCCCCAGCCCCGTTCAGCACATTTGCCTTCGCTCTTGTCTGAGTTTCTGACGCCTCAGCTCCCAGCTATCAGATCTTGTCCTGCCTTTGTCTGAACAAGATTAAAGAGCCCCCGTGCTCAGAAGCTGCATCCTTGCGGATGTGAACATACAGACAGTTATAAGGTCATCCCGCAGCCGTGTAACGATGCCGGTTAATGAGCTTTTCTCCCGTGGAAAAAAGGTGGTTTTGACCCCTTCTGAAAAGTTGCTGGTACCTGCTTCGGCTGACAGACCTGCGGCTCGGCGGCGGAAATCGGCACCGCTCTTTTATCCCGTCTCGGGTTCCAGCAGCGATGTGGCTGGGGTAACCCTGGAGGCAGCCAGGGAGGTTTTCGAGGTGTCTCGGCAGCGTGGAGGCTTGGCTTTTCTTTCCCGAGTCTCGTTGCGAGCCAAGAGGATGCAACGGGGACTCGTTGGATGGAGCCGAGCCCCACGCCCGAGCGGGGAGAAGCGAGGGATCTCCTGCGATGGGGCTGAGCCGGGAAGGTGCGTGCAGCCCGGACGGTGGGGATGCTCGCCCTGTTGCTTGCCCAGGTGAAGGGGCAGCAGCTACGGGCAGGGGCGATGCTGGCTCGCATGGAGCAGAGGGCAGGGGCTCCCGGCTGCCGCGGTGTCCCCGTGGGACAGGGGAAGGGGCTGTTCCCGTCTGCCGCCCAGCGGTTCCCACTCGCCGCTCCCCTTGCCGGGGCTCCCCGAGTCAGGATGCTAAACCAGCCCGTGCGTCTAAACACTTCCCTCTGTCGAGCAACCCAGGGAGGAATAACTCAGAGTGTCAACGGCTTTTTAATCTCTCTGTGCTTCAAGTCAATTTTCAGTGCAGTCATTTGCCTTTTAATTAAAATTATTGCTTCTCTCCCCACATGCGTCTTCCTCCCCCATTTTAAAATCAACAAACAGCCAGCCTGCCTCCCCCTTCTCCTCCTCCTCCTCTCCGGTGCTGTCTGAGCTTCCCAGCCGCAGGCTGCTCCTGGGCTGGAGCCTTGTGGGCTCTTGCCCCTCATTGCTGCACGGCCACAGCTCCGGCTCGCCGGCGGCCGGGGATGTTCTCACCTCTGCTTTCCTGCCTTCTTTATTTAAAACAAAAACCTGCGATGGAAAGAGATGCCCCAACACCCTTCCCCGAGGTAAATCAGGGCCGATCTACTGCAATAAGCAGAGCCACGGTGATTTATACCAGGCAAGGTCTGGCTTGTGGCACCCGTGGCTGGGCGGCGTTGCCAGGATCAGTGCCTGGACCATGGGCAGCCTTCTCCTGGGCGCGGGTCGCCGATGCCCGTTCCTCACCCAGTGCCCGTGAAATCCCAGTGTCAAACCCGGCAGATGCGGGAGTAGTCTCCTGAGCATGGTCTGGGGCTGTGGAAACCCACGGGTGATGGAGCCCCTTTCCCAACCGTGCCTGGAGGGGGATGGGGCTGGTGCTGGTGGGATGAGCCCCGGTGTAACGGGGGGTGTCTGGGTGCCGGGCAGCGCAGAGTGAGCCCCAAAATAGAGCCGGGAGCGGGGGGAGAGGACGCGGCCCCTCTGGGCTCCCCACGGGGCGTCTGCAGCACCGTGCTGACAGGTGCCGGGCTGATGAGCTCCCGGCTTGTCAGCGCCAGTGATGTACCTATAATTACCGTCTGACGTGCCAGAATTAGACCAGGAGCTGAGTAGTTTGACGCAGACGTGAGTGTCCTTGGCTGCCAGCGAGAGGTTTAACAAGTGCGAGCTGCGGGCAGAGCAGATCCCCTTGTCCCTCCCCGGGCACGGCTGCCCGCGTCCGCTCTCCTGCCCAACTTTTGGGAAGGGTTGGTGAGGAGCGGGGTGCAGCCCCCCCAGCCGGGGTTTGTGGTGCGGACAGGAGGGTTTGAGGCTGCTGCTGGGGAACGGCTGTTGCCTTCAACCGGCTGTTTCGTCGGGTGGTGCGCGAAACCCCGGCTCCCCACCGTGCCGGGTGACGGAGGCTGGCTGAGCCTCGGCCCCTTATCCAGAGCGATGCAGAGCCCCCAGGATGGCTGCACGCCCGGCAGCATCCCTTGGCTCGAGGCGGCTCTATCAACCGCCCTCGGCTCCTCCATCGTTCGCCTGTTTCTCGCCACAGTTTCTGGTTTCTCAGCTCCCGTCCGTAGCCCTGGCCGCCTGTTGCAGCCACGCTCGGCGTAAGTGTCGGGTACCCCCAGCCTGCGCCAAGGTATTAAAGCCTTTATCGTAGTCCAGGGCCTGTAATTCACAGCACAAGAACCAATAAATGGGAACGATTCAGAATCATTTAGCAGCTTCTGCTCGGGAAGAGAGAGACCAGGACCTCAATTAAGCTATTTGTAAATTGTTAATTTAAGCATTTCACTCAGATGCCTTAAATTGTTCCCTCCTGCAGTTTACAAACGGGTAAAGAGCACAGAAATATAAATGGAGCGGTGGGGAAATGCCATTTAGTTACCGTTTTCGGCAGTGGTAATAGCACTGTAGCTAACAGCGCTTTGATTTAAATCAGGGTAAACCAGGGCCGCCTTTCAAGGGAGAGCGACCGGGGAGCAGCGGTCCCCAGGTGATGGGACGCGGCACGGGGGTGTCGAGGATGTGATGCTGCCGCGGGACGAGGAGCCGGGGGCTGCCGAAATGCCTGGGCAGCCCTGGGATCGCTGAGCCCCCCCGCGCCAGGGATGCTCGCTTGTGGTTTTTCTATACTTTGCAAAATAATTGTTAAAAAAAAACCCCTGTATCCTTCCCCTGGGTCTAAGCCAGGTGACTGCTTCCCCTCCGGCGCGGCTCTCCTGGAGAGGTCTGGCTCTCCCGGCGGGTCGGCACCAGCAGCATCGTCGGCCGGTCCGGATGGGTGCAGCTCCCAGGGGTTGGCGCGACCGCCCTGATTTACCCCATCCTGCAGATTTGCCCCCAGGCACTCGAAACACAAGACACGGATGGTTTGGCCGTGGCACGGCTTGTCAATGCCAAAAGGTTTTAGGAGTTATGAACCCGATCCGTGGCACTTGGGAAATCTGCGCCCCAAAAAGCACCGGGAAGGAGGGAGCTTGTGGCCCCCCAAAACCCAGCGCTGCCCTTGCCGAGGCTTTCACCGCACAGGGCGTTGCTTTCTCTCTGCAGAGCTAAAATTGAAAGCTCCTTCCAGGGACCTGGACCAGGACCTGGACAAACTGCTGCTGCAGCTGGTCCTGGCGTACGTTCCTTCACGTTTCACGTTTCAGGGCGGTGGTTATTTTAATGCAGAACAGGGCACATCTCCTGTAACCCCCCCAGCCGGGACGGGACAAGGCTCAGCTCTGAATCCTGCCGCGGGGAGCGGGATTTGCCGCATCTGCGCTCAGCAAGTGAGCAAAGGGAGAAGGGCGCTGAAGCACTGCAAGCGCAGAAGGACTTGGTGCTGTGCCACGGCGCCGGGTGGGAGCTGGGTGCTGCGGGCGCCAGCCTGGCCCGGGAGGTGTTGCTGCAGCAGCTCGGGGCCGGGCTGCGCTGCCAGGCATCGCTCGGGTTGTGCCGTTTGGGGAACAAATTCTCGCTTGCCGCTTCCCCAGGCGGGTTTTGGCTTCCTCGCCAGCTGGGGAGCAAAGCTCCAGCCCCATGGGCTCGCTGAGCCGGTGCCGGGGCGGCCGCAGGAACAGCTTGGGCTGCAAGCGCAGCCCAGCCCCGACGCACGGTGGCACCGGTCCCCGTGGGAGGCTGGCGGGGACGGGGAGGGGAGCGTGTGGCAGGGCCCCCCCGGTGCCAAGTCCTCCCCTTGGCTCCACCTGCCACCACTTGGCAGATCCCGGCGGATCTGTGACGGGTCCTGCCAGCCCTGCCAGCACTGCCGGGCGATGCCAGCCTCGGCAGATGTTGCCTGCAGCCTCGGCAGGCGAAGCAGCCACGTGGCCCTGGTTTTCTCTCCCGCAGATCCATTCCCTTCGCTCCTCCGAGGAGGCTGAGCCATCTTCAGAGCTGCCTTGACACCTCCGGCTTCTTGCTGGGGTTTAAGGAGTTTTTATTACTCGAGAACTTATCAACGATCAGTTGGCTGAGTTTAATAAGAAATTACACTCCCCGGCCCTTCGACTGCGAAATGCATTTAGCTGTGCGATGTCAAAAGGTCTCAAATAGATTTTTTTTTTTTTTTTTTCCTTAATCTGGCTTCCTCCCGGTTCTGATAGTAGCAGATGCGATACGTCTCGTGGTACAGCGCAGTCACTGGCCTCTGAAATGGAAAAAGCCTTTCTGTCCACCGAGGTCTGAGCTGCCCCGAGGCCGCTGCTCCGTCGTGCCTGGGCGAGGGTCTTTTTCCTTCTCGTGACGCCCCGAGGACCGGGATAAGGTCTGGCCTAAACAGCCCTGCAGTCCCAGACCCCGGAGCCACCGGCCACCCGACCCCTCTGGTTCGGGGCAGAGCTCGTGTCCTGACGTGGCGTTTTCTGGCCCGGTAACGGGCGTTGTTGTGTGAGGAGGGGAATTCAAGCATGGCAAAGTGTTCTTCCCATCAGATCTCCACCACCCGGCTCAGCAGCTCAGCGTCGTGCTTGGGTGGGTGCTGTTAGCGGAGGCTCCTTCCCTGGCCATCTGATGCTTCAAACGCCCGGGTGTGAGCAGGGAAAAGCTGTCTGTCCATCCGTCATGGGGGACGGGCAGACTGCCTGCTGCAGGAAAAGCTTAAATCCGGCATCTTGTTCACCCCAGCCGCTGGGAATGGGGCACGTCCCTTCACCCGGGGTGGCCCCGGGTCCGGCAGCCCAGCATGGAGCACACGGGTGACGCCGAGCACTGATGGCACAGATCAAGCTGCCTGCAGCACGGTTGGGGTTTTTTGCAAGACATTCAGTGTCGCTCCGCTCCTCTTCTTTCCTCTCCGAGCATCCTTGGCTGCTTGGCACAGAATCACAGAATCATTAAGGTCGGAAAAGACCTCTAAGATCATCCAGTCCAACCCTCAACCCAACACCACCATGCCTGCTAAACCATGTCCCGAAGTGCCACATCTATGTGTTTTTTGAACACCTCCAGGGACGGTGACCCCACCACCTCTCTGGGCAGCCTGTTCCAATGCTCGACAGCTCTTTCAGTAAAGAAATTTTTCCTGAGACCCAACGTAAACCTCCCCTGACGCAACTTGAGGCCATTGCCTCTTGCTCTGTGCAGGACATGGCAGGTCCCCGCTCCTCCTCCAGCAGTGGAACTCGGCATCGCTGCCTGCTCCTGCGCAGCATCGCCCACCCCGGGAGCGCAGCGCTCGCTTAGTCCCTGATATCTTGTCGTTGGAACGATGCACAATAGACCTACTGTGCGCGGCGTTAGGGCACCGCATGCACGGCTATGGCCGTATAGACTGCGTGCGCTGAGCCCGGCTGCGAGCGGGCACAAAGCCGCGCTGTCTGTCCCGGCGCGGGGGACGGCGGCTGTATTCCCACCCGATGACTGCCTTACTGTTCCGATCGCAACCGCAGTGAGAGGCGCCAGGGCGGCGCTGGGCTTCATTGTGCTCGGGGCTGTACGCGGGCATTGTGAGAAGCGATCGCGTTTCTGAAGAACTTACAGATTAAATAGGAGCACAGAGAGGGAGCAGGGAGGAATGGGCTGGTGTGTGGAGGGGAGAGCACCGCCCGGCGCAGAGACCGCGCTCCTCCTCGGAGCCGGCACCGGTGACCGGAGAGGGGGCACGGAGCGGGCGTCGGGCATCCTTCTCCCTCGCAGGCATGTTAGGTGCCTGGAAACAGCTCCTTGGGTAGCTGCTGAGAGCAAAACCGTGTCTGGCATTGCAGGTGTAAATGCAGACGTCCTACCCTGACGCGTCAGCTGCTTTTACCGGCCTCTCCCTGGGAATTGCCTTGCTGGCACGCAGCCGCTCTGCCCGGCCGGCCCCAGCCCTGGTGAGGGCGAGGTGTCACCGAGCAGCGGGCTCTTTGCGAGCGCAAGTGGCTCTTGTCACCACACGACCAGCTCAGGCTTGCACTGCGGGAGAAGTCATTGCTTTGAAAGCCCCGAAGTGGGAAGATCTACCTTTGGATTTAAAAAGATGCGTTTGTCTCCGTTACGGAGCGAGTCAGGGTGCAGGCGGAGGTAATGGTGCCCCTTCCCACGGTGACGGCAGGGCCCTCCTGGGGACCGTCCCCTTGGTGTCGGTGCAGCAGTGCCAGGCGCCGGCAGCGCTGGTGGGACCCACGATGGTGCCTGGCACCTGCCGTCCCTGCGGCGAGGGAGGTGGTGGAAGGGTCCTGGGGTAAACCTGGGTGCTTGGTGCTGCCCTCGGCTCCTGCCCCCATCCTGCGGCAGCTCAGTTCCCTGCCCGTGAAACGGGAGACGGGTGCTGCTCCGTTTCACGGGGACCATCGGTGCGATGGATGTGAGCCAGCGGCGGATGCGCAGGCAGGCCCTTCTGAGCGGCTCTCAAGCTGCCATAACGCTCATTTACTTCTCATCAGCAGAGCAATCAGAATTAAAAGGTCACCCCATCCTCTGGCCCTCCCTGCAGCGGGACTGCGGGAGTGAGCCAGGTTTCGGGGACCGGCAGGAAGGACAATTAATCCTTGCTGCCAGCGGTAATCGTGTTTGCTTCTCCAGCACAGCATCCTCCCATCACTACACCCTCCTTGTGCCCTCAAACCTCCAGCTTCAGCTCCAGCATCCCCGCCCTGGCCCTGGGGCAGGGTCCACCTTCCCTGCCGCCCGGGTGCCGGCACGCAGGAGGGCTGGGCAAGCTTCCCAGCCCTGCCACTGCCCCGCTGTTTGCCCTTGGTCGTGTCTCCTCGCCTCCCAGCCGTGTTGCCTGTGTTGACCCTAAGCTCTTTGGAGCGTGTCCTACCTCTTCACCGCAGCGTTGGCCCGGCACGGTAGCATGGCCGCTGCGCCAACACAGATAACGCACAGGCTACAGATAGAACAGGCACGATATAGATGCGGAGGGAGAGGTGCCCTTGGCCCCAAACCAAGGTAGGAAGGGGAAGAAGCCCACCCTGCGCGTGGTGTGCGGGAGCCAGCCCGGCCTCCTTGCTCAGCGCTCTCCAGAAGTGCTCAGCAAAGAGGAGCAGGGGTTTTTTGGGGGGGGTTCGTCATGGCAGAGCGTGCAGTGAATCCTGCCTGTCCGTGCCAGCCATGACTCACGGCTGCGGCTGTTCCAGAGCCTGGAAGGGCTCCAGCCAGGAGCTCAGCACTCCTGAGTTTCTCCCTTCTTGCCCTGCCACCGCCGGGCTCTGAGCCAGGAGCGCTCCTGTCCTCCCTCCATCCCTGCCTCAGTTTTCCCATCTGCAAAATGGGGATAAAGCCGACCTGCAGGTCTTTGGTGTGAGGTTTCCTGGGCTCTGCAGCCCTTCCCACCCGGGGTTGTTGGGCTGCGGTTTCAAGGTTTGAGTGGTTGGAAGTCCATGAGATAGCCTTTAGGATGCCAAAATGAGCTGGTGCAGCAGGGCAGGCTGGCTGGGGGGCAACGCCGGGAATGGGGGACGGAGGGAAAAGGGCTGAGTTTGCAAAGCCTTTCCCCAGCACTGGAAAAGAGGGGAGAGACCTGGAAAGGTGGGAAGGACCGAGGCAGGTGGGGCTCTACGGCACGAGAGACCGGAGCTGGGCAGAGCACGCGCCGCCGGCAGCTGCTGCTGGGATCGCTCTGCCACAGATGTCGGGAGAAACCCCTTGCAAGACCGGCAGCGTGCAGGCAGCGTACAGGCAGCAGAGAGCCGTCTCCTGAGCAGGTGAGCCGTTTTTCTCCAAGCAAGGTGGTTTAATTGGCCTCCGTCTAGCTGATCAGCAAAGTGCCCTTTGCGGGGGGCTTTAAATCTGCACAAATCAGGTTTCTCAGAGCAATGCTGAGGCCACGGTGGTTTCAGCTGCAGATTTACTGCTTTGGGCAGGTCGGGATGCAGCTCTTGGCTCTCCCGTGACTGTGACCGGGGGCCAGGGTGCAAATGTCCCCGTAAGTGCATGTCTGGGTGGTTTCGGGGTGCTGCTGGCACTGCTGCTGCCCGGGGCGCTGCTGGGGTTTGCTCTTAAATGCGTTTCATCAGCGTTCGGGCACTGCTCGGTGGCAGCTCCGCTGAAGGGGATCCTTGCCGGACAGGTCAGGGCTGTGCTGGGGGCCGTGGTCCTGTGGGACTGCCTTGGACTGGGGTAAGCCTGAGTTTTGGGGTACCTGTGGCTGGGTCGGCATCTCCCCCAGCACTTTGGGGGAAGAAGCAGGCAGACACCCCTCGAAATGCAGGCGCAGTGGTGGTCTTGATTAGCTTGGGTGGACCAAGAGGAGCTGGGTTGTGCCTCTGGCATCTCTCAGGTCCTCGCTGCCTGCTCCTCCTTCCTTCGGCATAACCTCATCAGCCCCGGCCAGGGCCAGCCCGGCCGGGGAAGTTTCTGGTCCCTCCAACCCGTACAAGACCCATCCAGCAGCCGGTTGTGCCCTGACTTGGCTCAGCACGGTCAAGGGCCGGATCCAGCGTCGTGTCCTGAGGGCAAGACCTTTGCAGAGGGGCTCTCCTGTAGCCCTGGGAGGCGGCCGCAGGTTTTCCTTCGCCCGACTCCCCCGGGGCCGGCGCGGGCGCAGCCGTGGGCCAGCCCTTGGGGGGGCACTTGGGGTGGCCGTGCCTGGGGCTGGGCAGCTCCGTGGCATCGGGGAGGCAAACGGGCTCTCGTGTCCCCAGCACCGAGCAGCCCTGCTCCCCTGTACTTGTGCACCCTCCAGGCTTGCACCCGGGGCGGGTGGGAGCACGGGAAGGGCTCAGTGAGCGGTGCCGGCAGCCCACGGCACGCCGGCAGCCCACGGCACGCCGCCGGTGGGCCTCGCTTCGGCAGGGCAGGGAGGGGGCAGCGCGGCAATCTGCAGGCGCCGAGGGCTGTGCATGGCTGTGCGTGGCTCCTGGCTGCCAGCCCATGTGATGTGTTTGAGGGGGCACGCTGACATTTCCAGAGGAAGGGAAAAAAAAAAAAAGAAAAAAATACCCAGAGACCCACGGGGAGCTCTGAAACGCCTGAGCCAGAAAGGAGAGCAAGACAGACAGACAGACGTCCGCACGGAGGAGAGGAATAAAGCCGGGCAGGGGGGAAAAGTCGCCGGGGTAGGGAAAGGATGTGAGCAAAAGCGCCGGCTTGGAGCCGGGAGGATGCGATGGCCGCTGGCAGAGAAACTGGGGCAGCGACTGCCAGCCATGGAGACGGCCCCACCGCCCGCTTGCCGGCCGTGTGCCCCTCGCTAGCTCGGGGACGGGAGCGGGGACCCACGGGAGCCGGGTGGCAGCAGACCGCCGGCTCGGGAGCTCCGGCATCCATCCACCCCGTGCACCGGCACCGCTCCAGCTCCGCTTCCCCGTGCGGAGGATCCGGCTCTGGGTGTAAGGCGACAGTGACGACACGGTCGGGCGCCGACTGATTGCTGCGCGCAGGCTTCCCCGAGGTCAGTGCCGTGTAGTAAGGTCGGTAACAATCCACCTAGCTGCTCGCTTTCGCTGCATACATCTTTAATAATGAACCGAATTCTGTATTTAATTAACATAAACAGCTAATGCAACTCGATACGTCTCCTTAGATTTAACTTGACAGAGACGGCGTGTTGCTTTAAATGCCAAGTGATTAGTAAAACCATATTTAATCTGGTTTAAACATATGCGATAAGGTGCGTGTGTTTGTCGCACAGATTTTTGGAGCCGTGCTCCCAGCCGTCTCCTGGTTCCTCTCGGCTGCCTGGGTGCGACCATGCTTCCTCGCTGGGCAAAGCATCCCTTTGGCGCTTCCCCCAGAGCCGTGCCGAGGCTGCGGGAGCAGGAGAGACCCGCCGAGCCCGGGGACTACAGGCTGACTCCGTTGCTCGTGGGTATGGACTTGGGGGGGGACGTGGTGGGGGAACGCGGGCTGCGGAGGCACCGGGCGATGCTGGCCCCTCGGGGACTGTCCCAGCCCCACGCAGGTGGGCTCTGCCCCGGCAGGCGATGGCGCAGGCTGGGCTGGATGCCCGGCGCTGGTGGGAGGAGGCAGGCAGGGCTGCAGGCAGCTGCTGCTGCCCTCCTTTTGCTTGAATAAACCTCTCTGCCTGGACAGTTTCTGCCTGGCGCTGGTGGAAGGGCTGCGGGGTGGAGGGGCTGTGGCTCTCCCTCCGACGAGAGGGGGTTAGGAAGGGCCAGAGGCAGCGCGAGGGTTTGCTCGGCGCCGGCAGGGATGGGAGGGATGGCATCTGCCTCCGGGGACGGTGCAGTGGCCTTGTCCTGGTGCCACCCGCAGCGGGACGCGGGGCCCCTCCGAGGTGGGGTGTATCGGGGGATGCGGTGGGCTGGGCACCTCGGTGTCCTCGTGCCCTGCGGACGGCGGGGGGGACACATCCCAGCAGCATCCCTGCGCCATGGGCTGTGCGCCGGAGCCTCCGACCGGGCTGACAGCAGCGCCCGGTTGGATCTTACCCCATGTTTTCCAATTCTGAGTGCGTTTTCCTGCATCTGAGAGGCTTTAGACATGGATCTGAGCAATTTTTCTTCAGCATTTTTGGTTTTTAACTAGCTGTGACTAACCAGGCTGGCACAGCAGGCTGTGACCAACCACCTACGTGCTACCTGTGCGCTTATAAATAGGGTCTGTTCTCCGCACCCCATTTGGAGCGTTCCTGGGCTCCTGAGCCCCGCCGTAACACTGAAACTGCTTCTTCCAGCCTCTCCCCCGCAGCTGCTGGAGCCTAGCATCGCTCCGTCTCCTGGCAGGAGGCATCCAAAAAGGCTGTGCCCCCCCAGCTCCTGCCCGGAGGCCGGGGGAGGCTGCGGGAGCAGGGCTGAGCGCTGTGGCTGGATGTGCTGAGCTCCGGGCTGTGCGTCCAAGCACGTCGCGATGGCAGCGGGAGCCAAGTCTTCGAAAGAGTTGGATCCCCCCGTGCCAAGGCAGAGACGGGCCAAGTGTTGTGCCGGGCTGAGCGCGGCGCGGCTCTCCCTGCAGCAGCCGGCGTCGCCGCGGTCCCCGACATGCCAAGCCGGGGAAAATCCCCCTCGCGGGCACTTTCTCATGGAGCCGAGCTCTTCGGTGCCTCCGGCCAGAGGCTCTAATCCCAGGCTGTGGGGCAAGGGCTGGAGAAGCCATGGGTTTGGCTTGAACTCTTCCCTTAGCGGCTTTCTTGCGAGCCCCGCTCCCGGCAGCGATGCTGGAGGGGTGGTTCCCTCCCTCGGCCCTGCCACGCTCTTTCAGATGAATTTGCTTTTGATGAGGTGCAGCACGTAGTCGACGCTCCTGTCAGGCGGCTTCGGCCTCCCGCCGGCGAGCGAGCGGTTAGCATGACTGCACTAATGGCAGGAGAGGAGAGGAAGCGATTAGCTTGCTTGAAAAATTGCACCGAGTGCATTTAGCAGAACCGCAGCGCCGGCGCGGTGCATCGCTATGTGCCGGGCAGGGGCATCGCCCGCTCTGCCCACCTGCCCCGGAGCCGCTCTGCCCGCACGCTTTCCCCTGCGTGGGAGCTTTTTGTTTCATCCCTTAGCCTTCCTCTCCCTCGACTTGTTGCGTTTTGTCTCTGCCTTTGGTTGCAAGCTCTCCGAAGCAAAGCTTGCCGGTGTTTCCAAGCTGGCGTGGTGATGCCCGGGCTGCCGGCGCGCGTCCCTCGTGGCTGTCCCCAGGAGCGGGATGCAGCCTGCAAACGGCCCCGTGCCCGGCTCTCGGCTCTAACCTCGCAGTCGCCTGTGGCCGTGGGCCGCGCTGGAGGCTCCTGCCGGCAAAGCCCCCCCGTCCGCTGCCAGACCGCGCTGCTCCTTCGCGTTCCTCCTGCCATGGAAACGATGGCGGTGGCCTTGCGCCGTGCAGTGACTTCGCTCAGCATCTCGTTAGAGGAAGAAATGGTCCTGTCGGGAATTGATTTCTGATCTCGATGTGTGTCCCCTCCAGCCCACCCTCCTCCTCCTCCTCCTCCTCCTCCTCCTCCTCTCTGCCGGCCCCCCCTCACTCCGTGGCCTCCCCACACCTCTGCCCTCTCGCTCTGCTTGCAGAGATGGGAACAAGAACCGAACCCAGCGCCCTGACGGCGGGCTCAGATGAGGTCCTGCCTCCAGCCGAGCAAATACGAGCAGCCGCAGGTCGTCGGTGAAGGCTGGAGCCTGAGCCGCCCGCTCCAGGGGCTGGCAGCCGCTCTCCCAAGCTTTCCCTGTCCATCCATCCCCGGAGTGGTTTTGCCCACCATGCAGACACACGTATTCCCTGCCCTCCGCTGCACTGGGAGCTGGTTTGGGGGCTGTTTCCTTCCAACCGGACCCAGCTCTTGCTTGCAGCAGGACCTCGGCCCCCCGCCATCACCCCCCCATGCTCCCTGTCCTCTCCCCGCCTCCCTCCCTCCGCTCTGGCCTAAGAGGAACCATCGATTCGGTGTCTTGAGGGGCAGTTTATTGCTTTCCTGATGCCTGATAGATTGGAATTGATTTCCAGAGCGATTTGCCTGCGCAGCTCAAGGCGGGAGCACCCGGGACCCGTACTGCGACCCGGCTTTGCGGGAGCGCGGTGGGGGCGGCCGCGTCGCCGGGGCTGTTCCTGAATTGCGGCGCTGGTCGGTGCTGGGAATGCTGCGGGGAGACCCGCAGGGCAGGGTGGGTTCTCGGAGCAGCACGAATTCACCCGCCTGCAGGGGAAGGGGGGATGGAGACGGCAGCTTTGCAGGCGATGGGGGCTGCGGGGGCCCAGGTCCCGCCGCCGTCCCGGGCTCATCCCGAAGGTTTCTCCCCCGAGGCTGAGCACGAGGGGGGACCTGGATTCGCAGGGAGGTTTGGCTCCGCTTCGCTGCACGACTGCGGGTGAGTCACTGCCCCGCATCCACGCACCCGCACGGAGGCAGGCGCCGCGCTCGCCTGTCTCAGCGTGGTGGTGGGAGGCAGCGGGCAGCGCCAAGATGCTGGGAAAACTCCGGGTCCTTTCGGGAGATGCTAAATACTGATCCCGCGAGGGCACCACGCCGGGCACAAAGGCAGCGCGTGGCTCTGCCTGTGCTTTCCCCCTGCTCCGACACTGGGTTCAGCCCCCTCACGTCTCAGCATCCCCACCTGCAGCCAGACCCGTGCACTCTGGGGCAGGCTCTTTCCTCCCCCAGCCCCCGTTTCCCTCTCTCATCCAGGGCCAAGGGGGATCCCCGGGCTCGGACCTGGCTGGCGCCGCCCGGGCTAATCCCATCCCAGTTGCCAGGCCACCGGCTGCGCCGCCTCGAATGGCTGCTGCCGCGTGGGTGGGAGACGAGACCACAATGCGGCTTGTGTTTGCGCTGTGAAGAGCCTGGCCCCTTCCATCCTCTCCTCTTTATTTTTATCCGGTGTCCCCGAGCCGCTGGCATCTCCCCAGCCACTGCGCCGTCCCCGCCAGCTGAGGACGCGGCCTCTTGCCAGGGCACGCAGGGCTCCTTTCTGCTCCGCTCCCCGGCGGGGAAGGCTCTGCCCGGCTCTGCCCCGCGCAGGGATGCTCTCCGGGCGCAGGGGATGCCGCCAGCTTCGGCCTCCTGCCAAAGGCCGGAGAGGAAGCTGATGGCAGGGGAAAGATTTGCCCTGGCTCTCCCAGCTGTGAGCCACCCTTCCCGCGCCACCTCGCCCTCCACGAGCTCACCCTCTGCCCATCGCCTTGTTTTCCCTTGCCTAAGCGAGGGCAGCTCCTTTCTGCC
The DNA here is from genome assembly GCA_013401315.1 of Balaeniceps rex. Classification (NCBI taxonomy): domain Eukaryota; kingdom Metazoa; phylum Chordata; class Aves; order Pelecaniformes; family Balaenicipitidae; genus Balaeniceps; species Balaeniceps rex. Next base: position 58,486 of record VYZW01052993.1, read on the forward strand.
TCCCGCAGCAGTGGGGATCAGTGGGGTGCCCGAGGCGGCCGGGACAGGCGGGGAGAGACCCTTGCTCGGATGCTGCCCTTCCTGCAGGGCGACGGGGGCATTGCTGCCCACCGGCTGCCTCCGGAGCATCCCCCACGCTATGAGGTCTGCTCACCGGGCCGTGGCACGGGTCAGGTCACATCCGCGCTGCCGCAGGCATCCAGAGCGACCCAGCCCCTGCCACCAGAGGAGGGGGGGTCTGCTCCGTCCGGGACCCCCGGAGCTCATCCCGGCATTTGCAGCTCTACCAGCTGCTGAGCTCGATGCCGCAGGGTGAAAGCGGAGCCGCATAGCTGCCTTATGATCACCCACACAAGGCTTATCCACTTACAGACCCCCCCATTGCCTCCTCAGCAGAGCCCACCCCACCCGGCTCTTGCTCCTCAGCATCACGGCCGCCTCCCGGCCCGCACGGCCGTCTGCCAGCCAGCCACTGTGCGATCGAGCAGGGACGGGGCTGCCTCCGTGCTGTCCCCTCTGGTCCCTGCCCTCCTGCCAGGGTAGGGATGGCTCCCAGCTTGGAGCTCGTGGGAGATCCCGGGGAGATGCTGAGCCGAGGAGAGAGGGTGAGGAGGAGGAAGGGCAGGGGCCGGTTCGTGCTTTTCAGCTGCTGCTGCTTCAGTGGGATGCCCGCGGCGTGAGCGGGCAGGGGACAGGCAGCGTGGTGGCAGGGAGCCCTGCCTGCAAAAGCAACCCACAGGGGTGCTGAGGTGGGCACGGCTGTGGAGGAGCAATTCGGGGCGTCGGGTCCCTGTTCCCTGGGGGAGAGCACGGGGGGCAGCCTGGCTCATGCGCCCCATCTCGAAGGAGGGATGTGGGGATGGGGCTCCGGGCAGGCGGGTGCTGGTCCTGATCCTGAGCACAAAGTGAGCAGCCGGGCACGCTGGCCCTGCGCTTGGCGCTGCCGTCCATGGGAGTTAGGAGGTGAACTCCCATTTCCATGTGCGCGCGTGGGTGTGATAACACCCGGCGAGGTGGGAAGTAGCTGCTGCTTTTTACAGGGCTGGCCAGATGGGATTTCTCCTTCGGTTTGGGTTTGACAACGACATGGGAATTTATCCGGTTGTTTCTCCGCTTCCAAAGTAAAGGAGCTGCTTGTCAGGGCAGCGTCGCGGAGAGATGCCAGCTGGACCGCCCCGAGCTCCAGCCGGGGAGCAACCAACGTGCACCAAGGCAGCGCATGGCTTCGGGCTGGCTCCTCGTCGCCGCGAAGCCCCAGCAGCATCAGCCGGGCCGGCGCTAGCGGGGTGCAGGCAGCGTCCAGGGCACGTAGCGGCTGGGGACAGGCAGGGCCAGGTCTGCAGAGTCGCATCCGGGCTGCCACCGTGGCGCGGGCACCGTGCCCCTGCCTGCCTTCAAGGAGCCAAGCGGCGTCCTGGCCGCGGTGCCGGCGGAGCGGGGCCGTGGGGTCTGCGCTAACCCTCCTGGGAAGTTTCCGATGAAACGGTTGGCGGGTGGTGTTTTATTTTCCTTGGTTCCACTTGAATTTGGGAGTGAAAGGCACGGCGGGGAGCCCGCTGCCTGCTGCTGAGCCTGGGCTGAGCCGCAGCTCCGTGCTGCGGGGAGGGACCCTCGGGAACGGGGCGAGGAGGTGGGAGAGCTGCATCCCCCACCCCCCGGGGGGCTGCCGGGCACAGCACGGGCATGGGGGAGTTTGTCCCGGGACAGTTGCTAACGGTCCCTCGTGGGCAGCCTTGGCATCACCTGGCTTTTCCCAAGCGGTTCGGCGCCGCATCTCCATCAGCCCGGGAGCAAGAGGATGGCAGGGACGCTTCAGCCCAGCCGCCGTCAGCTTTCACTCCCCGTATCGCTCGCCCGGCACCGTGCGAGGCATGGGGAGGGTGCGCAGACGCTCTCACCTCTGCTCTCACCTCCACCCTCACGCGCTGGGGTGGACCCCGGGTCTGTCCTGCTCCTGGCATCCCTACAGGACAGGGGCATCCGCAGCCCGTGGGCTCGGCCCGAAACGGGGATGCGCTTCTCTGCAGACTGATTTGAAACAAACAGACCCGGCTGCCTAAAGCGCTGGTGATGGCTGGACCCGTGTGGCCGTGGTGTGGGCGAAGGATGCTTGCGTCCCCCCGGCATGTCGGCTGGGCACGGCTTCGGTAGGAGAACGCCGGCAGCTGTGCGGCTCCCAGCACGTTTTGGCTGTGTTTGCTGGCCCCATCGTGGGGATGAGATGGGAGCTGGGCGCTGGTCCCGCAGGGCACTGGACCACCGTGCCCCCATCCCAAAATGAGTTCAAATAGAGCGTGGCTGAGCCAGGGACAGGGACCCCTTGGGGCAGCAATGCCTCTGAAGGTCCCTTTACCCCAGCAGGTCCTGGCTCGGGCAGGGGGGGTATTTCTGGGGTCCCCCCCGACGTCGGCTGCGCAGCACAATGGGAGTTAAGCGCAGCCGGAGCAGGAGCCGCGCAGGCTCTCCCTGCCCCCCCTAGCCATCGCTCCCGGCCCCGGGGCCCGGCAGCAGCGTGGCAGGGAAGGGGTTAGCGCCGAGCGGGGCTCTGGGTGCTGAGCAGCCTCCTCGGGTGCTGTGCAGGCAGCGGGCTGGCAGTGCGGCAGCCGCAGCCTTTGGGAGGAAGGCGAGCGCATCCCGCTCTTCCCGCTGCCTTAATGGCTGGGCGCGGGGGAACCGCATCGCTCCGAGGGGCTTCTATTCTTTCGCCTCCCTTTCTCCCCAAATGTACTCCCTCCTTCCCCTCCCCTCGCCCCTTTTTGTACAATTGCTTTCCCGGACTATTTTTCATGCTCCGCTAACTGCCATTGCTTTCACGGCTCGCGTGAGCCTCGCTGCCTCATGAAGATTTATGAAACTGCAGTAATAAACTGTGTTTGAAAGATCCTCTTCACGATAAAGCCCTGCCACGCTGCCGGCGGGGGGATCCGAGCGGACCGTGCCGCTGACCCTGCAGCCGCTCTGCCCTGGCGCGGCTCTCGCGGGGCAGCGCCCGCAGCACGGGGAAGGGTTTTGGGGGCCTCTCCCGCCTCCGTCGCCCGGCGAGGGAGCAGCGAGCTGGTGGAGAGCTGCTGCTCGGGCTGCAAAGCGCCGGTCCTGAAGAGCATCACCCAAAGCACGGTCGGGCTCCGGTGCCGCTGGTGCCTCTGCTCTCCTGGCAAGGAGGCGATGGCCGCATCCTGCTAGGAGCCCGGGCTGTGGCCCCGGCACCGGTGACACCTCTGCTGGCAGGTAAGGAAGATGGATGGATGAATCGGCAAAGAGAGCCACCGCCGCGCTCCCTTAACCCCCGGCTGCTCGGAGAGGGGCTTGCCAGGATTTACCGTGGGATTTTGGCTGTCGTGAGAGCCCTGCGCCCGGCCAAGGAGCCGCCTTCAGCCCCTGGAGACCTGGGGGCTGCCTCCCCCGTCCCACCGAAGCCATTTGCCGGCCACCGTGGAAGCTGTCCTGCGCCTGCGGGTAAGCGATGGGGTCCCTGTGTGGGGGACATGTCCCGGAGGGGCACCCCGCTTGGCTGGGCTGGGGCAGTGCCGAGATGGGGACCCTGGGCAGGCTCCGGCCACCGGCTCTCCCACCCCAGTGACCTACTTGGAAGCGGTCCTGGGAAGCACTTTCCAGGGATCTGCCACTGCCGTCACTGGCCGCGGGGCAGCCCCTGTGTGGGTACCACCGCTCCTGCATCCGTGTGCGGTCCCTGCATGGGAGGAAGAGAAACAACTTGGCGGGGGGATTTCGGGCGGCAGGATGTAATTATTCCCTTGGGATGAGGCCAGGAGGGAAGGACCGTGGGTGTTGAAGGTCCCTTTCCAAAGGAGCCCCGGTACCGAGTCGTTGGCTGGTCCCTTATCAAATGGTCTCTGCCCGCTCCGGGCTGGGATATCTGGAGGGGAAAGGTGGCCGACATGGGGACAGGTACCCGTGTGTCTGCGGTGGCTTTTCCTCCTCAGCGGGGTTTGTGGACCACGGGGTTCGTGGTGCTGGGGCTGCCTCCCCCCCGCTTGCTCTGGAGCCCGACGAGGGATGCGGGAGCGGATGCGGCGCAGCCGGGGGTGGAAGTGGCCCTGGCGGCATCCAGCTTTCCCCTGACCCCTGCGCAGATTGTGCAGGGCTTTTCAAATCATCCTTTTTAGTAGTCGGCAGAGAGACAGCGAGCTGGCGCGTTCCACTCTCGGAGCATGTAATTAAGGAGCGGGGAGCTGCATGCTGATGTGCGGCTCGGCAGCGAGAGGAGGCGGAGGAGGGTGGGAAGGAGCCGGGAACGCGGCCTCACCCCAAGACTGCTAAATCCGGTGCTGGTGCAGGCACTGGGGGGGCGGCTGCAGGGATCCAGCCCCTCTCGCACCCCCCAAGCCCCCGTCCCTGCACCTTCCTCCGTGCTGCCGCTGTCCCCGGCGAGGGAGAGGAGCTGCAGCTCCTTCCTCCCAGCGCCGTCACTCCTGCAGCTGGGGGCTTTCAGGGTGCCCCTTCGTCCCCCTTTCATAGCCTTCCCAGACATGCCGTTCCCGTGGGATGTGACGAGGCTGGGGGTCCCAGCGGCACTCGGGATCCGGCACTGCAGAGGGGCTGGGTTGGTGGGGATGGGCCACACTGGGCACGTTGCCCGCGCCGGGGCGATGCCCGGGGTCCCGCTCCCCCTCTCCCCCCGACCCCGAGCTCAGAGCTCCCTGGCTGCTGCCGAGGATGCTCCAGGGCACTGCCAACGGGCACCCAATGCTGGGGCTGGGATGGGTGCCGGGTGCTGGATGCGGCCCCCCAGCACATCTCTGCTGCTTTGCCATCGTAGAGCAAGCGCTCGAGCGACCGGCCGAGGGCAGGAAGGAGTTTTCTGCCTGGCAGCAGCAAACCCTCGGTGGGAAGCGTGTGTTATGGGGGCTGTTACGTGAAAGGAGAGGTGGGATGCAGCACCGGCGCTCCGTGGGGTGGTGCAGCAGAATTTGCTTCGTCTGCGTTTCCCATCAGTGCTGGAGTTCAGCAGAGGCTCCTCAGCCGGCGGTGCCCGGGGACGCCGGGACGATGCTCTCAGCACTGCGCTGCCTTCTCCTCTGCCAGCAGAAGGCCGGCGGTGTCCCCTCCGACATCTCTCCTGTGCCACTTCCCCCGGGGGATCTCGGGGCGTCTTGCACATGACCGACGCGCCGCCACGACCTCCCCTGCGCAGCGGTGACGCGGGGACCTGGCCGAGCAAAGCGGCGAGGTGGGAAGGGACCAGGAGCTTCAGCTCTCGCTCAAATTCTGCCACCATCTTCTGGGTACGGGGGTGACGGTTCCCTGGCCGAGGTCCCGCTTTGTGATGGAGCCGTGGGGGAAGAGAGCTGGGCCGGTGGTGTTTTGGAGGAGGAAAAGGGGGATCAGGCTTTGGCAGGGGTATTTGCTTTGTGTCCCCGCCTGGCTCGTAGCAAACCCCTCGTATGACCTTGAGCGGAGGAGCTACAGGAGTCTGTAGCACACGCTGGAGCCCTGTCCTACATTAATAACGCAATCAGTTGCTATAAAGCTAATATGTTGCGCTCATAAATAATTAAGGGAAAAGGAAAAACTCTCTATGATTTGCTTAACAGGAGCTTGGGAAGGAAGGGAGGGGGAAAAAAAGGACAAGGAGGGAGATGAATAATGGATCAAGGTTAAATGGTGAGAGAAAAAGGAAAGCCTTAACGCGGCGAATCCCTGCAAGACATGTGCTGCCGGTTGCCAAAGTAGTTAGCGGCGGCAAAGACAGCTCGTGGCCTCGGCGCAGGCACGGTGGCGGCAGCCGGGACCAGCCCAGGGCTGTGTGACACGGGCTCAGGTGGCACGAGACCCTCAAAGGTGGCTTCTTGGGGTGGGGGTCGGTGCCCCGGGGCCGCTCTGCAGGGGCTGGGGGCCGTGGGGTGGCCTCGTCCTGCAGCCACCGAGGAGGTGCCAGGCGCTGGCAGCGTGCGGGGACTTCCAGGCATTCGTCACCGCTCGCATTGTGCGCGCTCGGCACAACTTCCCTGGAAATTAAAATCACAACGTGCGGCTAATGAACGATGAGCAAAGGGACAAGTCCCTGTCGCCTCACCGCACGTGTGACCGCCTGCCTGCGCTCGCTGCCTGCTCTGCCCGCCCGGGACGGGGTCAGCTCTGTGAGAAGGCTGGGACGGGGCAGAGCATCCCTGCCATGCCCGGCGGCGGTGCCGGGTTTGGTGCCGGGTTTGGTGCCCGAGGGCTGGGCCGGCTCCTGGGAGCAGCGGCTGCAGGATGGGTGATGACCCGCCGGCGGGGGTCCCCGGCAGGGCATGGGGGTCCTGCCCACCCCCGCGGGCAGCAGCACAGTGCAGGCGCTGACGGGCAGACACGAGCCTCCCTCCGCCCTGGCCCGCATTTCATTTTCTTTTTGGTTTGTCTGTGTGTCCGTGTCCACCTGTCTGTCTGTGCTCCGGAGCGGTGCCCAGCTCCTGTGTCTTGTCTGTGCCGTTTTAACGACCCAACGCTGTTTTATTCATGTTTCGATCGGAACATCGTGGTGTCGGTGGGATGCCAGCCCCTCCATCCCTCCTGCTGCCCCTTGCCCCATCCGTCTCCTGCCACCACCAGCCCCGTGCCCCGGAGCAGGGACACCGCTGCCATCGCAGGGGGATAAATCCTGCACCCACCAACCCCGCGGTTGTATCCCACTGAGGGATGACCCCGCTCCCAGCCGGGCTCTGCTATCACTTCTAGCTTAAAACCCCCTCCCCGTCCCCGAATCTTAGCACCCCACCTCTGCCCCATAGCAGCGGGGCCACCCCGGGGCCGGCCCTGACCCCGCTCTGCTCTCCCCCCCGTGCAGATCCCGAGAGGACGAGCACCCACATGATCTCGGCGGACGATGCCGAGTACCCACGGGAATACCGGACCTTGGGCAACGGCACCCGGCGCTTCTCCAACGTAGGGCTGGTGCACACCTCGGAGCGCCGGCACACCGTCATCGCCGCCCAGAGCCTGGAGGCCCTCACCGGCCTCCAGAAGTCGGAGATGGAGCGCAAGCGGGACGCCTTCATGGACCACCTGAAGAACAAGTACCCGCAGCACGCGCTGGCGCTCCGGGGGCAGCAGGAGCGCATGCGGGACCAGGTAAGGGGCATCTTCGGGGGGTGTGGGGGGGACGGGGACCCCATCTCGCCCTTTGGGGCTGTCTGGAGGAGAAGAGGCTCACTGGGGGCTTGGATGGTGCACGAAATGGGTGGCTGCTTGCAGGAGCCCCGGGGGGGAGCATCCTTCAGCCCCGGGGGGGAGCACGCAGGGCTGGGGGGTCCCAGGCCATATGGGAGGATTGGATCCCGCTGGTTGTCTGCAGCCATGGGGAGGAGAGGGATGTTCCTCCATGCAGAGGACATGCGGAGGGGTGGGTGCGATGGCCGCGAGGGGCAGCTGGCACCCGGGTTTGACCCACAGAAGGGTGACACCCAGCCCCGGTCTCGGCGGGTTTCGGCTGGGCTGCAAACCCCGACCTCTGCGGGGAAGGGGCAGCCTGACCCACGTGCTGGTGCCTGCAAATCCCGCTGCGTGCCTGGCCGGGCCCCCCGCGTTCTGCAGCCCCCGGCTCCGAAGCGGTTGCTCCCTGCCATAGCTTGCACGGTACAAATAGTTTGCCCAGGCAAAGCTTCGCCCCGGCCCTCGCCCCCAGCCCCGCTGCAGCCCTGCGGCACGTCCCCGTGCCAGCCCGCGGTGCCCCGGCACAGCCCGTCCCCAGGTGTCTGTGCAGTGGTGCTGGGGGTGAGGATTTAGCGTTAATCGCTGTTCGGGCAGGCTGTTGCTGTGAGCATGGGCTTAAATCCCAGCCTGGCCGCCGAGCCCCAGTGCGCTCTCTGTGCTACGGACCCCCCAGTTGGGGACATCAGTGCAAAACCGCGGCCAGCCCTGACCCGAGCGGCACGGGCACCGGGACGGGGATGCTCTCTGAGCCAGGCGGTTCGGTGCAGCTCCTGGGGCAGGTATCTCCCCCCGCTGCCCGGTGAGGTGCCGGGGCAGTTGGTGAACTGGGGGGACTGCGAGGCAGGGCGAGCCGAGGCGGCAAGGGGCCGTGGGCTGCTGTGCTGTGCGGGATGGGATGCGGATGGGCAAGGGCTGCCCGGGGTTTGGTACCCACGTGGTGATGTCCCTTGGGTGCCCGTTGGACTCAGTCCTCCCCCCAGGACCAGCTGGTCCTCGGAGCAGGACATGGGGTGACGCATCTGGGCACCCTTGCGGAAAGCAGCAGAGCCCGAGGGCTGAAGGGTTCCTCGGGGCAACATCCATCCCCCATGCCTGGGGGTGCCCCCAGGGCCAGGCAGCACCCCAGGGTGCTGGGGAGCCTGGACCACTCCTTGTCTGGGTAACAGCGATGCCCCAGCGATGCTGCCGGGGCAGCGATAAATCCCCCCTAAATGGGCACTTTTAGAAAAAGGCCCAGGGGAGGGTGAGCACGGAGCAGCTGGAGGAAGCGGCTGGAAGGAAATCTTATATCATCCCCAACCAGACGCCTCCCCGAGGGACGGAGGCGACGGCTCCCAGCCCTAGCGCGGCGGAAAGAAATCCAGCTTTGTAAGGAAAACTGGCGGGGCCCCGGCGTGTGCCGCCCGCGCCGAGGCGGCGGCAGCAGCATCGCTGCCTCCTCCGAGCTGCCGCCCGCCTCGCACCCTCCCTCGCCCGGCGGGGCTGCTTTGGGGAGCACAGGGGGGTCCCCGCTCTGCAGCCCCTCTCCTTGCAAAAAGCTTCATGGCTGGATGCAAAGGGGAGAGGCCAAATCCTGCACTGCTGCTGGGGGGGCTGCGGTGATTTGCACCAGCCCAGCATCCAGATTTTGGCTAAGGGGTGGTTATTGATGGTGGCTTTGCCATCGCCGTCAGCCCGAGCGGGGCCGGGTGCCACACACGGTGCACGGTCCGTATCCGCGGTGCACGGTCCGTATCCGCAGTGCATGGTCCATATCTGTGGTGCACGGTCCGTATCCGCGGTGCACGGTCCGTATCTGCGGTGCACGGTCCATATCTGTGGTGCACGGTCCGTATCCGCGGTGCCACTCACGGGACGGAGCAGTGACATTTCTAGCCGCAGGGTGATATTTCTCAGTAAATAAGTAGGAATCTTTCCCTTATTATTGCAAAGATTTAAAGACTTTTAGCTATAAAAAAAACCCCGCTCGTGTTGACTCGGGGTCGATAAGCCTTGGAGGATTTTTTTATAAGGTGAAGGAAAGATGATCTGGATTCTGGAATTATCTTCTTCATTTCTGACCTCCCTCGCCTGGGGCCGTGGGTGCCCGGTGGGACCTGGGGGTGCCCGGGAATCTGTTGGCACCTCAAACCCAGCCTGGCTTTTTGGGGCTCGGTTGCAGAGGGGTGAGGGCTCCCCTGCGTGGCCGTGCAGGGCCATGGCCCCGGGCTGGGTGCTGGGCAGGGGCACAGCCCCATCCCTCAGCCCAGCCACGAGCATCACCCACCTGCAACTGCCGTGGACAGAAAAAAACCCCCACACCAAATCCTATTTTTTTTTCCCCTTTTTTTCGTTTTTTTTTTCTTCATTTTCCCTGCAGGCGGTAAATAATAATGGGGGGAAAACGAAACTAGAGATGCTGGAAACCCCCGGTGCCAACCTTTAAATGACATTGGGATACAGCACTCCAGGCCTGCCTGAAACGCTTGAAACTTGCTTTGCTCTTCTAGGGGAGCCTGGCAGGTATTTCAGATCCCAGGCTTTGCTTTTTTTTTCTTTTTAAATTACATATGAGAGCGTTTACAAAATCAGAGGTGAATAGAAACATTTCATAAATGTCAACATCCCTTTCAGCGTGGCAAAGCCTGCAGCAAAACGCCATTGTACTTATGCATAGGCATTGGAAAGAGAGCGCAATATTAATTTTAATCATACGTATATATAACGGAGCAGGAAAAAAAACCCCACCAGGCAAATAATTGTACCAACACCCAACAGGCTGCTGGCAAATCTGCGGAGAAGTCCGAGGTGGCAGCGAGCTAATTTAAAAGCCAAATGGGAGAACGCTTTAAACGGGCACGTTAACAGCGAAGAGGAACGGGGATGGGGATGAGATGGCTGACGGAGCTCGTGGGCTGCGTTTGGGGTAAATCCTGCACCAGCGTGGGGTAAATCCAGCAGGAGAGGGATGGCACGGCCGGGTTTCTGGTCCCGCTGCGCATCGATGCTCTGGGATGTGCGATTTGGCCGGGGCCATGCCCCCGGTGCCAAGTATCGAACATTTAGAAAGTTAGGACTTATTCAGAAAAATAACCAAATAACGGTTTAAAGGGGGCGACCCCTTCGCCCCTCCCCGTTGCTCACCAATACCCACGCTGCTTTCGGACGTGCTTTTCTGCGCGGGGCTCAGAGGGTGCGTACCAGCCGGGAACGCGTGGTTTTACCAGACAAACCGTAAAACCCCAGAAAATAAGGGATCACAAACCTTCCCTCGCCCGTAGCCGGTTAAACGCGTCCGTGCCAGCTGTATCGCAATTAAGCCCTGTCTGCTCCGGCGCCTTGCAGCTCGTAAGCTGCAGCGTGGGGTTAAATACCGCAGCGGAGCTGGAGCAGAAACATGCCTCTTTCAGGTCTAAATAAAAGTATATGAAAGCTGGGATTTAAGCTTGTCCAGTTCTGCTGCAGGGGGAAAAAAAGAAAAAAAATAAAAAGGCAAAGGCTCGAGCTGAGCGTTACCGTGTCGGGGGCTGCCTGACAGCAGCAGATTTGCAGCTGCCCAGAATAAATCCGCCTTTGGAATAAATAAATAACAGCCAGCGCAGATGGACGTACCCGCCGAGCCGGGCCCTGCGCTTTCCTGCCTCGCCAAGGGGCCTCGCCAGCATCGCCGCCGTCGGCCCGGCCGCGGGGTGCGTTGGTGTGGTGTAGGGCAGGAGCAATCCCGCGGGCAGGGGGTGCGGGCAGGGGGTGCAGGCAGGGGTGTAGGCAGGCCGGGGAGGTGCTGGTTTGCTGCAGCTGGCTTTGTGCCTCAGTTTCCCCAAATAAAGCGGGGGTCTTGGCTGCTTCCCTGCTCTGCAGCGGGGTGGGGTCCCACCTCGGGGACCTGGGGGGGCTGAAATTCGGGGCTGGGGGTGCGTGGGGCTGGGTCTACGGGCAGGGCAGAGCGGTTCTGCTCCCCCCGCTGGAGCAATGTTCTGCGTGGGTTACCCTCAGCAGCGCTTTGCCCTTCGCTACAGCACTGGCAGCTCCGCAGCTCCCGGGGTTCACCAGCGCCGCTGACGGCCGTGCTTCGGGCTGGGTGTGCAGCGGGGGCCGGGGGCCGGCACCACGGGGCCGTTGCAGCCCCCCCCGCTCCTGCCCGCAGATGCTCGGACCCAGCTCCCACTGCTTCAAAAGAATATTAAAAAAAATGCCAGTTATTTTTATTGACCTTGCAGTTGTCGAGCCTTTTGGGGAGCGCGTGCTGGTGCATTTCTGCATAACTGTAGGAAGGAAAAACTCCTGGGGAATTTGGGGTCCCGGGACCCCGGGGGGGGTGACAAAAGCTGTGCCGGGCCCTGGCGGGCAGGCAGCTGGGTGCTGTGTGCAGGGTGGCACCGGAGCTTGCACAGCGCCTGCATGGGCTGCGAAGCCCCTGGGGGTGCTGAGGAGAGCCCAGTGGCACCCTGTGCTGCAGCAGCGTCTTGGGGGGGGTGTGTGCATGCGTGCATGCATGTGTGTGTGCACCATGCTGCCTGTGCCCCCCCCAGCCTGTCCTGAGCCCACCTTCTACAGTCCTGACAGGGTGCATGGGGGGCAAACGCTGCAAAGCTGCTGGGCCCGGAGGGCTGGGCTGCCTGTCCCACCCTCACACCCCCTGGCCGCGCTGTCCCCCAGCACCCATCCCTGCTCCAACTGCCCCATTGCACCCCCAGTTGCCCCAGCACCTCCCTTACCCCATTGCACCCCCAGCACCCACCGTTATCCCATTGCACCCCCAATTCCCCCAGCACCCACCCATGCCCC
>VYZW01053012.1:0-11034 GCA_013401315.1 Balaeniceps rex
GGGTGAAGAGTTAAAGCTATTCTGTAAACATCAGAGTTTCCTCCTCCTCTTCCTCGTTGTCTTCGTCGGCCCCTTCTTGCCCACCCCTCCCGACCCCCGGTATTTCGGCCACCCTCCCGCCCCGCCGTCCTGCCCTCTCCGCCTCTCCAGCAGCAGCCTCTCCGTCCCCCCCCCGACCCCGTGCGCCCATCGGATCCGTTATTAAATAAAAAGGTTGATTTAAACAGTTTTAAAGTCCTTAAAAAGCTGTGTTGGGGTGGAGGGGGGGGCTGACCGCCCCGCCCGGCCGGACCCAGCTAGGAGAAGATGTGGATGGCTTGAGTGGCGGGGGTGTGGCAGGCGGGACACTCGGGCTCGGCTTTGCCGCAGATGCGCATGGCGCACTCCATGCAGAAGAGGTTGTGGCCGCAGGGCACCAAGGCGGCGATCACCTCGCTCTCGAAGCACACCATGCACTCGCGGGAGCTCTTGCGGTGCCCGTCGGAGCTGCTGGAGTCGGTGGGCGAGCCCGAGGCGGCGGAGATGCTGCCGGGCAGGGAGGAGGAGGAGGAGTAGCCGGTGCTGTTGGAGAAGGAGGACAGAGAGCCTTGGGTGGGCAGCCAGGACAAGGTGCTGACGGGGTCGCTCTGGATGCGGCGCGCTAAGGGGTGGTCCAGGGCCATGCCGCCGCTCTCGGGGAGGGTGGGCGAGTGGCGCGGCGTGGCCGTGCCGCTGTTGCGTCTCTGCGAGCCGTTGACGGAGGAGCAGCTGCTGAAGGCTTGCAAGGGGTTGCCCGAGCGCTCAAAGGGCGACCAGATGGTGGTGGGCGTCGTGAGGTCGAGGGCCAAGAAGTCGAAGCCGAAGTCGCACTCCTCCGAGCCCAGAGGGGCCGGGGGCTCACTGAAGGTGAAGCCGCTGCTGGTGCTGTAGGGGCTGGTGGGGCTGGCGTCCGCCACCCGCCCGCTGTAGTAGGACTCGGTGGAGGCGCTGCCCAGGGAGCTGAGGCTGTCGTTGCGGAGGGCGGCCGAGGGGCGGCGGGCAGGGTGGGGGGCCTTGGCCCACAGGCTGGCCGTGCTGCCCTGCAGGTCGAGGCAGACGTCGGTGCCGTTGGAGTGGAAGTCGTTGTCGGCGTTGACGTCAATGAAGGAGCCTGTCCGCATGGTGATGTGCGCCTCGATCTCCTCCCTAGCCCGGTCCACGTTCTCGGGCATGCCCGTCACCTCGAAGACGGGCTCTTTGTCCCGGCTGGGTGTCACGATGTAGGTGTGCGTCTGCTGCTGGATCCGCTTGATGGTGGCTCCCTTGGGCCCCACCACCAGCCCCACCACACGGTACGGGACCCTCACCTGGATGGTGGTCTGTCCCGGCAGGTTGGGGGGCCCCTGCATCGCTCCCGTCAGCCCGTTCACTTTGTTGCGCGTCGCTCGGATCATGGAGAAGTGCTCGGCGGCCGAGAGGATCTCCCTCTTCGCCATCTCCACGTCCTCCTTCCTCCCAGTCACGATGAAAACAGGCTCCTCGCCCCTGACTGGCGTCTTGATGTACGTGTTGGTCTTGGCACGTAGGGCTTTGATTTTACAGCCTGCGGAGCAGGAGAAGGGGGGAAAAAAATGACACGTCAAAGCTGAGACCCCATGGGGACCCCCTCCCGGGATGGGGAGATGCAGGACCAGCAGGAACCAGCAGGTCCCTTCGGTTCTGCGCCCGCAGCACAGGCTCCCTTGGAGGGGTCCCCCCCGCCGCAAAGGCAGCCAGGGGCTCACAGCTCGGTGCTGGGGGGCTGCACCGGCTCGTCCGAGGCACACCAGGCTCCTGGCACCGGCCTGACCCTCTGCCACCACCTCCTCTATACCACGGCGGGGATCCAGGACCTGCGGGATGCAGCCCGGCCCCTGAGGGCTGGGACAAGGCGTGGGCAGAGAGGGGCCGGGGCAGGCAGCCGCGGGGGCACCTTCTGGGCTGTTGAGGGCATAGGAAGCCGGGTTTACTTGAAAGGTGTTTAAGGAGGTGCAGGGGAAAAAAAGGACACTGAAGGTGGAAGGGAAGGAAAAGGCTTGTTTGGAACCTGCAGGTTCGTCAACACCTCTCAGCCAGCAGCCAAACCCGAGAAACAGCCCTGGCCGCACCACAACGGCAGCGGCGATGGCCCCGGAGGGACGGGGGAGCCAGGGCTCCCCACAGCCGGGCGGCACAGGCACCCCCACCTCCCTTCTCCTGGCCTAAGGAGACCCCAGGGCAGAGGCTGCGCCCTCGCCGGCCGGGGCAGGGGTGCTCACGGGGCACTGGCTCTCCCCGTTCTGGAAAGACCTGCTTCCCCGGTGCGAGGAACGTGATTCAGCAGGCAGAGCCCAGTGGGGCGCAGGAGACCAGGGCTTTGCTGCCAGCTCTGCCTTCGCCTCGCGCAACCCCGGGCGAGTCCCTGCCCCTTTCCTCCCGTGGGCGAGCCGGTCTCCGGCTGCGAGTCCCTGCAGTGCCCGTCCAGCAAAAGGCTCCTGCCCTCCTCCGGGACCGGTCACCGCCGCTCTTGCCGAGGCACCGCCTCGGGCCGCAAGCGCGGCACCGCTCCCTGCAACCCCAGCCCTGCTAATTGCATCCGCTCTGCCTGCGCTCCAGTGCACGCACTTAATTAAATTCACATGAGCCAGGCGCACCGCACCGGGAGCTCAGCCTGACTGGCCGCCCTCCGCTCCCGGCACACGAGGGCGAGTGATCCGAGTCTCCCACCTCCAGCGCACCCCCTGAGCTTTGCGGGGCACCCGAAGGAAAGCCAGGGGCCCACAGGGATGGAGGCTGCCCCACGACTGTCCCTGTCCACTGCAAACACCGCTGCTGCAGGTCCACATCGACAAATAGCCGCATGCCAGCGGGGAGAGCTCGGCTCCTTGCAGACACGGCCAAGCCAAGGCAGCCGCAAGCGCCCGGCTGGCTCCTCCGCAAACGCTCGCTCGGGGCACTCCTCCTCCTCCTCCTCTTCCCACACGCTCCCTGAGGAAGGGCAGGGCCACGCTTCCAGCTGCAAGGCTGGAGGAGGGAGAGCCCTGGAAGGCTGAAGGGACTCAGGCAGGGTTGGGGTGGCGCAGGACGCCAGCTCTGTCCCAACCAGGCAAATCAACCCGCGCCCGCTAGCAGAGCCCTAACGGGGGCTGTGCTACTCCTGGAGACGCGAGTGCGGTGCATTTGCCAGGGCATTAAGCATCACAAATAACAAGAAGCAAAAAACTGTCAAAATAAGCGAGCAGCAGTCACCCTGGGTGTCACAGCGCAGCTTTTCGGCAGCACTAACCCCTCCGAGAGCCACATCCAGGGAGCCGAGGGGCGACGACACCAGCCTCTCCGGACACTTCCTCACAAAATCTCTCGAAAGCAGCTTGCACCAGCCAGCGTGGCCCCACCGGCTGCCTTGGGGTGCTGGCAGCTCCGCGCGTGCCCTGCCTGCTGCCTGCAAAGGTCCTGGGATGGCAACGGGCAGGTTGGAGGGGAATGTGTGGGGGGAGCAGGCAGCTGAGCACCAGAGCGAGCCGGGGAGGCAGGAGCCCCGCTGAGATCACCCTCCCCAGGGGGGAAACCCTCTGGATTTCACACAAGCCAGGCTGAAAGCATCTGAAGGCCACCTCCAAGCACTTGTTGCCATTAAATAAACGTCCCCCCCGCCTTGCACTGCCCCAGGGACGAGCCCAAATTCAACCCCTCCTGCCACCAGCCCGGCCGAGGCAGGGCTGGGGACGGCACAGGGCTGCCCCGCTCCCCGGAGCCGGGGAAGCTGCTGAGCGGCCGCGGGGACACGCAGAGGAGGAATGTGGGTGGAGGAGGGTTTGTCCAGGCTTTTCCTAATTTAGGACAACAACTGGAAGGTGTATTTATGGCTGGGGGCATATGGTGGGGAAAGCAACGGCCCGGTCACTGGGGCAGAGCAGAACCAGCACCATCAAGGGTGAAGTTTTTTTAAGCACGTGCCAGCTTCTGCGTGGCTGTCCGGAGCGAGGTGCCTGCGACTCCGTTTCCCTCCCTGACTTATTCCGGTACCTGCTATAAGCTCGCCCCCCACACCAGGACAAGCACGGTGGCAGCAGGCAAGGGCGGCCAGGCTGGGAGCCACCGCGGGGCTCTGCCGGTGCCTCCCGGGGATGCCAGCCTCACACCCACGGTCTGAAATTCGCCCTTCGGAGCAGGGAGCGGCAATTTCAGATCCAAAGGTGTCGGCAGCTGCCAGGAGCTGCAAACAGGAGCTGCCTGGGAGCCACGTCCCACGGGGGGCACGGCACAGCGAGGCTCTTCCTCGCCCTGCTCCACCACGCCGGCTCCACCGGTGGGACTGAACTGATGCTACAGCAGCGCAAAATGGAGGAAGAGTTTATCCGGCTGCTCCTTGTGAGGGCAAAGCCAAAAACCTGGGTTAAAAATTCAAGGGGTGCCTGGCTTGGCCAGCTCCACCCTCCTCAAACAAGCAGGGCAGGAACAACGCACGGGACCCGCGGCTGCCGGACGCTGCCGGGGCCACTGCGCCCGTGCCGGGGCCACTGCGCCCGCGCCGGGGCCGTCTGTGGCATAGCAAAAGGCACCACAGTTCGGAGCTGGTTTTCCCAATCCTGGTGTAAAGGGGATGGCGGCAGGTCTGGGGCAGCGGGGGTGCTGGCTCGCCTCCCTGCCCGCCCGCAGAGCTGCACGGGGAAACGTTGCAGAAAAGGAGGCATCAGCCAGGGAAGCCGCTTGCCCGAGGCCACGTGCTGGCATCTGCACCGGGAACCACGCTCGCACCGCTCAGCGCGAGGAGCCTCCATCATCGCGACACAGCGGCGAGTGCTCCCCGACGGGCACATCGGGGACGTGGTGGGAGCAGAGCCGGGACAGCACCGTGGCCCCACCCAGGGACCAACCTGTCCTGCTGCTGCTGCCCCCCGTCCCAACCTCCGCCCAAGCCACCCCTCGGCCACGGGGACGCCCAGGCAGCAGGTCCTGAAAGCCCTGACCGTGAAGGATGGGGAGCCCCCCCCGGCAGGGATTCAGTAAAGCATTTAAACCCAGGCGGCACGGCAAGCTACTGGCCTGCAACACCAGGAACTGGTGAAGAGACACAACCGCACGGCAGTACAACCCCTGTCCTCCATCGCATCCGCGCCCTGGAGACATGGCTGAGCCGAGGCTGCTCCTGCCCACGCTCGGGGAGATGCTGACACCCTATGGCCAAGCCCTCCAAAGCCCCCCCAAGAGCCAGAGGTACTCGAACCACACGACACAGGTGATTTAACCAGCAACCTGCAACCGGGGGAACGATCCGCACCGGTACGAGGTATTTCAGATGAGTCTCCACAAGCCCCCGCCCCAGCACGCTGTGAAAATGCCACCCTGGATGGCTGCATCCCTCCGGAATCGGTGCAGCGCAACCCCGCGGAACGAGGCCATGCCGGATAGGGGCTGTGGAGAGGACCGGGGCCGCCGCCCGGCATTGCCGGCAAGCCCCACCGCCGGCATGCCCTCGCCCTGGCATTGCCGGATCAAGCGCCTTACCTCAACCAAGCGGCAGCATTCCCGTGTTCTACCCTGCCAAGGGCCGGTGCGCAGCATTAACGACGAGGGAGGAGGAAAACAAGGTGCCAGACTTTCTCCGAGTCTATAAACAAGGTGACTTTAAAAGTATTTTCCAGATCCAAAAGAAAACACCCCCAAAACCGGGGGCGGGGGGGCAGACCTAGGGGTGCTGCAGCCCCACCAGATCCCTTCTCAACCCCAGCGCCTGGGTTTCACCAGCGCCCGGGAGCGGCTCAGTCGGCACCTTACGGCTCTTTGCAGAGCTCCGAGTCCCCGCGGGCCCAAACTCATCGTGACAACGCGTGGCCGCGCTCAGCTGCAAGCAAACGCCCTCATTCCAGGGATCTCGAGCGCGCGCAACCCCACCGAGTCGCAGCCCCTCGTGCCACCACCCAGCTCTGCCTGCAGAGACGGCACCGACGGAGGGGTGCAAGCTGGATTCTCCTCTCAAACCCTTCCATCTCCACACCCTCCTCTTCCTCCCACTGTCGCCACCTCCGAGCCGCTCTGTGCCCACCCCATGCAGCTCCCGGCACGCTCCGCTCCACAGAGCTGCCCCGTGGAGCCGCAGCGCCCTTGCTGGACCCATCCCACCCGGCCTCGGGCTGAGAAACCACTGGTTTTGGACAAGAAACAGAATCCCAGGGGACTCTCCCCGGGATGATGCGGCGATGGAGGTGGCACCCCAGGAAAGGCGGCTGCTGTGTCCCTGAGCGTCCTCTCTTGGCACCACCAAAGATGACTTCGCCCTTGTCAGGAGCCCCAGTCAGACCAGGGCTGCCACTCTGCCCAGAGCCCGTGCAAACCAGTACGGCGTAGGCTGGAAGTGCCCCTCCATCTGCTGCGCTCCCGCTGCTGCCCAGGAGAGAGAAGGGACCCAGCGCAGCTCATCCCTTCGCCGATCCCCAGCACGGCCCGGCCAGCGCCTGCTTTGACGTATGGTGGCCTCCTCCACGTAAGGAGGACAAGGCCAGCCGATCCCCTTGGCCAGACCACGTCTCCGTTTGCCCAAGGAGCTTTGCGCTTGCAGCTCCGAGCTATGAAAACCCAAGAGCAAGCGGAGCTTTTCTGGAGGAGCCTTTGGTGGCACCAAGCAGGAGGGCTGTGTTCATCACAGCCTCCACAGCCCAGGAGCCGGCCGACGCCTCGCGCCCAGCCCTCTGGAGCATGCTACCCGCTGCAGAAAGACGTTGCCCTTCCTCTTCCCCAGCCCTGCAGCATCTCCTGGCCTGAGATCCGGCGTCACGGCGCTCCTGGTCCCCTTCGTTACAGGCGAACGGCACAGGACGCGCCAGGCCCGGGGCCAGACGTGGAGGAGAACACATTGCACCTCCATCGCATCTCATCTCCCCTCTCGCCGAGCGCCTCTTCCCACCTCTCTGCAAACAGTGATTAATTCATCCTTGCAACCACGTTGCGGGAGGCAGGCACATCGCACCTTTGTTTCTTCTCCAGACGCTGGGAAAAGCGAGGCAGGGAGGCTGGGCTCCTCGCCTCGGGCCAGAGAGGAGGAAGCCAGCGCCAGAGCCAAGATGCGCAGGCAGATACTTTCAGCGATCAGATCAATCTGTGCCACTGACTTCAGGAGTTTCTGGCTCTGCTACAACCCAGAGAGGTGGGAGGAGGCAGCCAGGCCTCAAAGGCCGTGGCACGGCAGGCAGAGGACAGCAGAGAGCAGCAGCCCAGGGCTCAGAAATACGAGAGGATTCATGGCAGTCCCAGCAATCCACTGCAAGTTTACAGATCCTCAGGCTGGCCCAGAAACCGAGGCCTGGGGTCTCCCTTGCGCATCCTCCAAGCGCCGAAACACCCGCCGCGCTCTGGCAGGGCTGCCGTATTTCATCCTTCCCCGGATCTCCCCTTCGAGCATCCCAGCGCCTTCTATAAACGGCAACCTTCCCCAAATCCTTCGCAAAACTGCGAACAGTCCCTGCGCGTCGCAGACGGGGAAGCGGAGCCCGAGAGAGGAGCCATGGCTGGCTCCGTCCCACGAGAGGCACGTCGCGTAGGAGGGGGGAGCAGAGCCCGGGGCTCTCGGCTGCACCGGCTGCCCGTCACCCTCTCGGCCTCCTTGGGGAAATGGAAGTGCACCGGGGGTGCCGCTGGAAATGCACCTCCAAAGCCAGGACACCAGGAAGCAACGCCGGCACGGTGCCGACACGCAACAGCCAGGGCGACTCTAACGTCCAGCCTGCCCCACGCTCCCCATCTCCCTTTTCCCCGGTGATTTCTGTTATCACCACCGCTCCTTTTGCCGGCTAGCGAGATGAGCCCACACCGCTGCAATCGATGCCCACAGCACTTTTTGGAGACGGTCCCTCCCACGGCAGGAGTCATGAACGGGCTTGCACGCAAAGGCACGGCCACGTAATCCGTGGCCATGCCGCCTTTCGGTAGCCATGTGGGCAGGGAGAAGAAAAGCCGCAGATCGTGGCTGGCAGATGCCGCTCCGCACCATCACCAATGCTGATCCGGACAAGGGGTCATGGCCACCGCCCCTCCAGCTCAGTCAAGAAAACACAGACTTGCTTTACACAGCAAAGATTTACCTGCTGAGCTGCTGCTGCTCCCTCCTGGAAAGGGTTAAATTAGTGGATCTGGAGGAGAGAAATTGAAGAAAAAGGAGAAGTAGGAGAAATCGCGTCCGACAGCCTCTGTCCCACCTCAGCCCTCACAGGACAGCCACGCATCGGTCTGACGGGCAAAGCACTGCCCTGGTTGCCGGGACCTCCCAGCCACGTCCCTACTCACCCCCGTGGCAGCGAGGGGCTGCCGGGCTCTGGGGACAGCAGGACCGGTCCCAAAACGCCCCGAGAGCGGTTCCTCAGCACACGGTGTGCGGGGAGAGAAAGCCAGCCTTGCCGCAACTCAAGACCCTTCCAGGACACCCCATATCCCCGTCTTCCTACGTTCCAAGTGCGGCAGCACCACAAGCGCCCGCTCTCTGGGTCATGGCCGGGCTGGGTAGCGCAGGAAAGACAAGAGCAACGGGGACGCGGTCCGAGGGTGTCCGACCCAGCCCCGCAGCGTCACCAGCAGCACATCTTGCCACCGGAACGGTGCCAGGCCCGACGAAGCACCCCAAGGCTTAGCTCCACGCTGCTGCCGTGGGGCTACTAAAGACCGAGGGAGACTCGCACGGGGGGACCTGGGGACCAGAAGGACCCAGGGACCAGAAGGGCCCAGAAGCCAGCACGGGTGCAGGAGGACGAGGTGAGCGAGAAGGGCTCTGCTCGTTTCTGAGCTCGGTGCAAGACCTGGAGAGGCGGGCAGCTGCGAACGACCTCGGTATTGTCCCTGCTCGGGCTGCACCGGCCTGGCACATCCCTGACCTCAAAGAGCTGCCAGCAGCACCGGAGAGCAGCCAGAGCACAAAGACGCTGCTGACGGCCCCGTCCCCTCGGATGCTGCCCAACCACACCCCCCGCCAGCGAGAACCGGGGGTGCCAAATGCCAAGCCCCACTTCACGCCAAAAAACCCAGCACAACGGGCGCACAGCTCGGCGTCTGAACAGGCCAGGAGCTGCAGAAAAGCCGAGACCAAGAGAGGGACAGGAAACACACGGGGGAAACCCCCGGGAAGAGCTGTTCCTGCCCGCGGCCCGGGGCAGCAGCAGGTAGCTCCAGCCCGACGCTGGCCCCAGGTCCCCCCCGAGCTACCGGCAGGACGCGCTGCTCCCCCAGCACCCCTCCTCAAGCTGGTACAATAATTTCTTTGGCAGCTCTTTTCCAGGAACCCCACGAGCCCGTGGAGCTTAGCGAGCACCCAAACTCTGCACGAGGTGTTGGGGGCAGGTACCCAGGTGCACATTTAACTCATCGGGGTGCCAGAGGCGCAGCGCTGGGGCGTCACCGCAGCCGAAACACCCAACCTCGGCCACTGCGAGAAAGGGTGCCGACCGACAGCTCGCCGGCCCAAAAGCAGCCGTTCCTCCAACCTCCTTCAACTCACAGAGCCAACGCGTCTCCCGGCGGAGGTCAGACCCCGTTACAGGTTTGCTTTCAAGTTGCCGCACCCCGGGGGTCCGCAGAGCCCGCCGGCGGGGCCACCAAATCTGGGTTCCCATCCAGCCCAGGGAGAAGGAGGATCCTCCCGAGCAGGGTGCGGCGCGGCGCTCCTCTCCTCTTGGCAATGCAGGGGGCTTTGCCACGCTGCTCGGCTGCCCCGGCCGGGCTCAGCAGCCCGGTGGGACCCTGCAACCGGGGCGGTGGGACCGGCAAGGGGTGCACGGAAAGTTGGGAGGCCGGGAAGCAGGGACGGCTGGGAGGCGGCGCAGGCCAATGGGAAGCGCAGAGCATGATGTCACCACGCTCATCACAGCATGGCTCTAGCTAACAAAGAGAACAATGAGGCTGCCCAGCTCCCTGCTTCCCCCCAGGAAAAAGCTGCCCCCCGACCCCCCACCCTGCAGCCCCCTGGCCAGGGAGGGATGGGAGTCACGGGAGCCAGGGCAAGGCTGGGGTGCCAGAGCCCTGCGTGGCAAAAACACCCCGGAGGTCAGGCTCCCCGTGAGCCGAACTGCCCGTCGCCACCGGGATTCCTGCAGGCAGCAGCTCCCTTCCTTTTTATTTCTATTTCTCTTTCTTAAATCCTCCTCCCTGAGGTCTTTTCTTTCTTTTTTTTTTTTTTTTTTTTATATAAAGGTGAAACTTTGGTTTAGGGCTATTTCGGATTTCCTCGAGACAAAGCCCACGCCGGGCACACCCACCCAGGGAGAGGGCTGGGGCTGAGGCGTGCCCGGGCGTCCTTTTGTGACAGCTGAGCGCCAGCGGGGCTGCGCACCCCTCCGCTGCCCGCAGAGCTTCACCCACCGAACCAGCGGATTAATTATCGTTTCTATATGAAGTCAGCGATACCGAATACCAGTCGCACGCCAACTCTTGAAGATACCGAGCTGGAGTGGGGCGGGGGGGGGGGGGGAGGCATTCAACTACAATAAAATCAAAGCTTTCGCCTGCACTTCGTGTCCTGCCTGCTCCCACGGACTCGCGTGGCACCCGGGAACTTTCTGTGTGCACAAGGTGTTTATCCCACCCGTGCCGCTTTGCTGGCCCATAGAGTTTAATTAGTATTTATGGAGGATGCGCCGGGGAAAGGCACAAAGAAGAGCAGCTCGCTCCTGGAGCCCACGGCGAACGCGCGTCCGCGGGAGGAGTTTCAGGGCCGCGGGATTCGTCGCCGTTAAGTTTCCGCCTCCGCGCTGCCGGGCACGGAGACAAAGCCCCAAAACTGACCCAAATAGAGCGGGGCCGGGCCGGGGCGTCCCGCGGGAGGCGGCGCCGCAGCCCCGGGGTAGCGCGGGGCGGACAAAGGGGGGGGTCCCCGCGGGGCGGGGGTTACCTTGCCGGCCCACGATCTCGGCGACGTGCTCGGAGCTGGGCACGGGCACGCACTCGGTCATGTTCACGCTCTTCTTCCTGCTCCCCAGCGCGCCCAGCGGCTCGGCCAGCAGCGCGGCGGGCGGCGCCAGGTGCGGGGCGAAGTTACCGAAGGCGGCCGGGGGGGAGGAGGCGCCGGCGGCCGGGGGG
>VYZW01053012.1:11366-22485 GCA_013401315.1 Balaeniceps rex
GAGCTCGCGCTCCCCACGCCCGCGCGCGTCCAGCTCCCACCGGCACCGCGACCGGGCGGTGCAGGGACCCGTGCAGCCAGCGGGGCCGGGCCGGGCCGAGCCCGGGGACGGCCGGGCCGAGCAGGGCGCTCCGAGGCGGGCCGGGCCGGTACGCACACCCCGGTTGCACGGCAGAGCCGCAGCGTTACGCTCCCTCCTTCCCTCTACAGCTCAACTACCGAGGGTTTTCGATCGTAAAGACACGGTCCGGCCCTCGTTTGCAGGGACGCCTTAAAAAACGATGCCAAAACCGAGGACGCCGGGAGAGGCGGCAGGCTCGGGGCTGCCGGTGTTCGGTAGTTTCCACCCCAGCTCGCTCAAGCCCAAGCGGTCCCATCTCTACGAACTTCCATCCGAAGAAGGAACAGATCAGCTGAGCCGGGTACTGCTGTGCACAGCCCTTTTATTGACAAGAGTCGTGTTTCCCAGGAAAGAGCACAACCGGAGCAGCGAAACGCCTGCTGAGGACGCGGCAGCTCCCCACGGCACCCCGGCAGGCTATTCCCGTCCGCCCGTTCCACGCACGCCAGGACCACGCAGAGTTTATCAAGCGCTTGAGGGTACCGAGCTACAGCACAGCTCTGCTTTGGGTACTGAAGGTTATTTCCTTCTTCCTGAGTTACAAAAGTTAAGAAAACATAAAATCTTTGTCCTTTCTCCCACCTTTTCCCCTTGGTTCTTTAGTTCCTATTTTGCAAGGGTTATTTGCTGTTTATCATGCTCAGCACTCATCTGTTTCTGCTTCAGACAGAGCCACAACAACTTCAGCAGCTTGGACGCCCCAAGATGGGATCTCAGCCACCTTCCCAAGCCGCCCTCACCGGGAAGCCACCACAGCAGCTCCCTGCTGCGACCGCGTCTCCCCCCACAAAGGCAGCTGGCTCACTGCAGAACCATTCCCTTCAAATCATTTGTTCCACCTGGGCCACTGCTTTACAGGGACTTTCCACAGACAGAGCTTTAAGAAACCCCTCCTGGCAGTGACGGCACAGCACACTAATTCGCTATAACGATACCGAGACCAATTACCAGCTCACCCACTACCTCAAATGCCCAGATGCTCAAATTCCGTAGGCCCTATTCTCCATTTTTCTCCATTTTCACAGAATTGTCTTTCCCAATCGCTGTCTTTGGGACTAATTCAACCCCTTGGCTTGGGATTGCTTTTAATTGCAGGAACCATCGGTGTCTGATCTAGAAACCCCCGCTTCAAAACACCCCCTCTCTCGTTCACATTTCACAGATCCTGGCAAACATTAACTCCTGCTGGTCAGCGGCCCAAACACACGAGCCACGTGGCCTGTCCTTGCGCTTCCAAGTTTTGCTCTTCAGCTGGTGACTCTCCTACGGAGAAGGATTTTCACCTTCTGACACTCTGAACGGGTCACCTTAAACCGCTCTGGGATCTTTCCAGCGAGGTAACAGCCACCAGGAACTGCCTCTGTACTGCTTTCCATTCCTCTTACCTGCCAACTAAACCTAACGTCTTCCAGCTGCTGAAAAGGTTCATGAAAACAGGTAACGAGCTTCCCTCCTCCTGTTTTAACTTCAGAGGTCTTGGCAGTGAGCTCCACAAACTCTTTCTTTCTGGATGCCTGCTGCCGAGGAAGACTGCAGCGACTTCTGTTTTCCCCCAAAGCGTTCACGGCTCAATTTCACGGCGATCTGTCCGTATCCATCCAGACTCCTCGGTGCTTACACAGGTGCATCAGCACCCTCCCACCTCAGACCTGCCCTCCCCGTGCTGTGGAGCTGTTCAGAGAGCTGGCAGGCTCCGGGCGTGTTACGGAGAGCTCGCGCCTACCGCAGACTGAAGCTTCTCCTCCAGGGACAGACGTGGCAAAACCAGCAGGTTTGAGCCACACAAGCTGGATGTGACATCTCCCCCTCTCACTTCCCAAAATATTTAACCTAGTAAGTTGAAACACCCCACTAAACTCCTAAAAATAGTGGATTTTCCATTACTTGAGACAGAATGGTACAACCCCTCCCTTCTGAGCTTCTCCCATTTCCAGAAAACGTAGAAAACTCATTAACGACCAACGCTGGTAACTTCTCTGGGCAACCCGCACCAACACAGAAGACTACACCTCTGTCTGAACCCGTCCAAATGGCTCCTTGTGCCCTCGCTGCAACTCCAACACTGACCACACTCCTTGCCACCGCAGGCCACCACGTTGCCGTCTCTCAAGCCCCGTGAGAAGCGTTGTACGTGGGCTTTCAAACTCACCTCAGGAACTGCAACGCTGGCTCCAAACACTGCCATTACTCTGTACTCGAGGGAGTCCTTTTGGGAAATTACTATGTCAAGTCCAACAACACCCAGAGAAACTGCCAGTTGTTATTTTAAGGGCTTTTGGCAAACCTGGTTTTAGATGTTATGCCTCTGATCTGTTCCATTTTCAGCAGAACTAGCTCACGCTTTCTTCTTAATTTCACTCACGACCCCAAGTTGCCTTCGTATTTTTTAACCTGAGTAATTAGCAGGTCTTGAAGAGACTTGTGTCTCCCATTAACAGAGGAAATGGATTATACAAATCAGAGAAGTTCTTTAGCACAACTCCGTTTCTTTACCAAAACACAACCACGCAGAAGATCCAACTTCCCTGAACACAAGAGAAGAGAGAAGGCGCGCGCTTGCCGCTTCCAAGCCCATCCCTCCCGGTGGTTTCCCCCCTTCCTATCAGGGCTCATTCACAATTGCTTCTGCCGCCTCTTTGTGCTGCCTGTAATCATTCGGTCTCTGATCACCCAAAGATGTCCCCCAAAGCGACCAACGCAATCCCCTGTATGTGTACAGGGAATTAAAGAACACTTTGCTGAAGCAAAGCAGAGGTGTAACAGCCCGTTAAGCTGTTTTCTCTACGGGGAAACACAGCAATATAACGACAGCGGAGTAATTAGTACCACCACAGCTACGCAAGCCTAACTCCCCCAAGTACAATTCTGCAACAGAGACTCGTATTCCAGGTCAAGCGTGCAAAGGCAGAAGTTACAAATAGAACATGTATGCTGCTATAAAGACCATCCTTTTGTAGATCAACCCCTAAAGAGGGGCTTACTGAACACATAGGAGGGACCCCCCCCCCAAACAAAAAACCCCCCCCAGTTATCCATTTGCCTAAATCACAGCACACGAACCAAATGCCGTAAATGGGATCCAAAGTTTAGGGGCAAAAAATACTTTTAGAGAAGTATTGTAGTTGCTCCTCTACTCTTTAGGAGATCGAACTCTGCTTTCTGTTCTTCAAGCACATGCAAACATCACGCAAAAAATACAGGCTTTGAGCACAGCGCAGAAGAGTTGGTGCAGCTTGGAAAAGAATTATAAAAAAGTCCTTACTTGTGTGTGGGAAGGCTTAAGGGAATATTTCAGCACATCAGGAGCTGAATCACTGCATGTAGGTGGAGCCAGCCAGATTGACAAGATCTGTGACTTGAAAAATGACCTAAGTCTGAGATCAATCATCTCGCGAAGTAGCTGACTGAGGGAACGACGTACGGAGACGGCTCAAGGTGACGAGGCTCAACGTCAACGTGACATGCAAAAACTGTATTAGAGGCACATGCTACAACTGACCAACTATTACAGAACTCGAAACACGGACAACTGCGATCCTCTCCGCACCAACAGGCCGAGCAGTCTTTTTCCAGTTACCTCTTAGTATCACCACCACGGCGTTACCTTAACAGGTTTCCCTACCACAGCGGCACGTAGAACGGGCGCTCTGGAGGAAGCCATTAGCAAACATCTCTTTTTCATGCAGTAGATTAATGAAGAATCTAGCTTACAGGTAACGACTTCTCAGAAGTTGTGGAGCAGCCACGTGGTGGAAAACTAAGAATTAATTGCAGATCAGACAAAAGCATGAAAAATAAAAGAAGGCACACCAAGCTTTCAAGTTTTACGGACCTTCAGATCACTAAACCCCATAAAATGTGTTGATAGGCTAATCCAGACATAGAACTGGACTCAAATCATAAACAAAACCAAGTAATAACGTTTTAGTGTTCACCTCCTTCCAAAAGCCCAACTTGGAGGTCTATTTATTAGAAGACCTGTATTTTGTATATGCCAATGGACCCAGGTTCCTACAGTTCCTGAATCTTGCCACTAAAGCAAACCATTTCAGAGGTCGTTCGTTGCCCTACTATTCAAATTTTGCCTGGTCTCAAACGATTTCCATTTGTGACTCTGCAAGGTAAGAAAAAGCCACTAAAAGTTGAGAGATTGATTTAATTAAATAAATATTAATTTACCATACTCAGTAAATATTATTTATTACTAGCAGTTAGTGTTAGAGCAGTACTCATCAATACTAAATTCGATTGCTAACCAATAACCCTGACAATTTCAAGTGCAATTTGGTGGGTCATTCTGAAGTTCAAAATGTTGTTTTTTTTTTTTTTTCTCCTCATTCTCATAAATGCTCTATCACTGTAAACATCATTTAGCAAATACTGTTCTGTGCTGTTCTCTCATAAACCCCAGCTTGTCATGGGCTCAGACCGAAGGGTAATGGTTTTTCCTCATTAGTTCAAGGGAACAGAGTTGATCCCTGCTAATCTGAGAACAAATCCAAGTTTTTAGCTCACTACATCCCATACAGGACGTTATTTTCCGTGCTACAGAATTAGTACGCCACCTTCTCGTGTTTATCTGTACACTTATTTAAAGCAGGGAGCTAAAACACGCAACACTGAATCACACAGAATCACAGAATCATTTGGTTGGAAAAGCCCTTTAAGATCATCCAGTCCAACCGTCCCTGTCCACCACTAAACCATGGCCCTAAGCACCTCGTCTGCCCGGCTTTTAAATCCCTCCAGGGATGGGGACTCCACCACTGCCCTGGGCAGCCTGGTCCAGTGCTTGACAACCCTCTCCGTGAAGAAGTTTTTCCCAATATCCAATCTAAACCTCCCCTGGCGCAACTTGAGGGCATTGCCTCTCGTCCTATCGCTTGTTCCTTGGGAGAAGAGACCGACCCCCACCTCACTGCACCCTCCTCTCAGGCAGTTGTAGAGGGCGATGAGGTCTCCCCTCAGCCTCCTCTTCTCCAGGCTGAACAACCCCAGGTCCCTCAGCCGCTCCTCACAGCACTTGTGCTCCAGACCCTTAACTGGGAACCTCGACCAACCACAAAGGAAAAGGCTGTTACGAAGCAGTTCCCATGTATGCAGAAATTTCTGTTCAGAGTGACAACAGCCAAGAATATGCATTTTATTCGGTAGGGAATAAGTGGTATCATCCAAAGATTTGCATGGGCATCTGGACTTTTGGAGATTGTTCTTACGGACTTAATCCCAAATAAATAGGATTGTCTGACTGGAGAGTTAATCCTGAAAAACTTACTTTTTCTTCATTAAACACTCTCCCACCCCCTCCCCTTTAAACACGTTATCCTACCTTCTTTTTGAGGACTGGGAGAAGTGGTCTAGGTAGAATGGGCTCTCTTTAAAGCAAGACAAAAAGGACGTGACTCAGAACTGCTGGAAGACTAGTTATCCTTTCAGATGCTCTGCTGTACCTACCTCCTGCAAAGTAGTAAAGAGTAGGAGTGGGGGGAAAAAAACCACCCAAACCCAAGTAACCAGGTATAGAGTCAGAAGGAAGAGCTGAGTGCGTCGGTAGGTTATCAGACCCCAGGAACGGATCCGAACAGAAGGTAGTGAGAAATCTGGGTACAGAGGACATGGCCACGCTTCCTTTAAGTGCAAGACTTTGCGTTTGAGGACCCAGGGCCTCCTGCCATTTGCAACAGCTGCTCCAAACCTGTAAGCGCTGCTGGAAGGAGTCACCGGGTTCGGCACGCTGTTCTTCCATCGGCAAGAGCTAACAAGGGGGCAAGCTGCTAAAACACATTCCCACATACAGTTGCCCCAGAGGTAACATTCAATGGCAAAAAGGAGGGAAGAAAGGCAGGAATATATTTCATAATGATCTTAAAAGAACAATTAGAAGTTGATAAGCAGGAGCCAAGACAAAGTTAGACAGGGATGAATAAGTATTAGGTCAGGAAATTTAAGGATAGAAGATTAGAGGCAATATCCAATAACAGAAATAAGCCTGGAAAGCAAGCTTCAGGGGAACAGCTTGTCTGTTTGGAAGGATAACGTCTTAAACCAGGGAGACTGCTACTCTATGGCTACACAACACATACTACAGAGACAGAATGACCCAGCAGCTCTGCAGAAGGTACAGCAGCATCAGTGGATTTAAAGTCTTTTAAAAATATATGGATGCAGCCTTGAGCTGTGCAACTGGGTGCCTTTCACAGGACCGGCACTAATTTGACACAACAGAACTTTTTAGCTAACAGAGCAGCTTGCTGCCCCTTCCCTCTATTCCTCAAACGACCACAGCCAGCCTATACAAGATTAGTTTTCAGCAAGACAGCGGCAAAATACATGTAATTTTTTTTAAACCTTCACTCATACTCGCATTCAACGTTTTCTTACTTTATAGAAAGAGCAGGGCAGTCTCCTAGAGCCATAAAGAAGCAAAATTACCTCGACCAGTAGCTGATAAACCAGCAGTGATGAAAAGCTTTCATTCAGCAGAGTCTGCCTTGCACGCAGGGCGTGCTTTCAGTTCCCACAGTAACTAAAATGGGTTTTACTGATGAAAACACAAGTTAATTTCAGCTAGCCTCCTTTCACATGGGAAGCAGAAGAAGAGCGTACATTTCTCCATGAATTCTAACTTCAAAAATATTTCTCATGCAATATTATCACTAGAAAACAACTTGCAGCCACGACAGCAAAGCTCCATACGCAGGGTTCAACATGCCTACATTCCCGGAGCCCAGCCATGTCATTCATGACTGTTTTCCGTTCCTGACGTGCTCAGTTTACAAGCAAGAAAACTCCTCCCTTCTCTTGCTCAACAGCCAGTTCAGCAAGTTCAATTTCAGATGTGAATCAAGCTCACTTTTTCCTGGGCAGAACCACCTACAAAAGCTCTGCAGGCCAAATTCAGACTGCACCAACCTCCACGCAAATTCGCTATTTTTATTGATTGCACAAAATTTCACCCAACTAGAATTCAGTAAAAACGACACTGGTAATACAAACAGGGAGATAATTACATTCCTTTTAACTTCGTTAGTTTGGCAAAACAAAGCGGAGAAAAAAAAAATTGAGCTGTCTTAACGGAACAGCTCCAACACACTTTGCACAAGACAAACCCAGAAGTTTTAAAGAACAAGGAGTCACTTTGTTAAAATCTACCTTTGCAGAGTAAAACGGCATTTTGAGGGTTTTCATCCTATCTACCAACATCACCCAAACCAGTCCGTGCCCCAGCTCCTCCAAGCAGTGCCCTCTAGAATTAAGCAGGCTGCTGTTTCCAGGTAAAACAAGAAAAACCTGACTGAGCACGACACAGCGTAAGAAATGTAGCTTTTGTGAACTCAGGTGGTATGTATCCAAAATTATACTGTCTACAGAAAAAGATGCAAAACCTTAGCTGTACTGGACAAGATCCTACCCCTTAGTGAAGCTGCATGAGGACCATTAAAATATGTCATCTGTTATCCCCAGAGAGGATTAAACTATCTCAGCATAACTATCCCTCCACAGAGCTTGGTACTATTGTTTTAGCAGAAAATAATCAAAATAGTTTACCAGCGCAAACAGTGTGCAGGACAATCCTAAGGCTATTTCAGCTTGCAGCTCCGTATTACATACATTTATAATATTTGAGGGCAACAGGAAGGCGGCGTTACCATGGACGGAAAGAATTACCAGTTTCAAAAGCATCCCCTCACTAGTACTTCTCCAAGCAGATGAACTTGATCTCAGACGGAACAACGGACAACGGCACCGTTAATATGTTCTCACGTAACGACTGCTGTGTATTAATAAAAGGGAAATTTTGCCGCAATTTCACTCGATTACTTTTCTTAAGTACGTTCTTTACTAATCATCTGCTTAACAAGATATACCTCAAGTAACAACTGCTTTCTCCATCTTGGGGATACAGTCAGTGATGGCAGACCCCTACATGCCCATCAGTCACTCCATGGCAGTAGGCTGTGATAAGACAAACTAATCCAGTTATTATTGCAGCAACATGAGAAAGACATCACCGTCATTTATAAAAGGAATACTTTATTTACTTACCTGTCTTGATAAGCAGGTAAAGTTATTTAAGTTTCTCTGGATGCGATAGGAGTCCTGGTCCCCTTTTTGGTACTTTGAACAACCAACTCCTCCATACGAATGAAAACATTAATAAACTTTTTAAAGGACTGAAGGAAAGAAAGTGAGCTGGACAGGGAAAGTAGAGCGGTGAAAACAAAAGAGCTGGCACGCAAGCTGGCAGCAATTTAAACTTGATATTCAATGCATCAAAATATTAGGATCAACTTCTCAATCATCTAAGTTCTGGTGCTACATATGCTTACAATGTATTTAGATTCAAATAGAAGTAAAGACATCACTAGATATTAAACAAGTTTGAAAAAAGAAATAGCATCAGAACAAGATTGCCATGGTCAAAAGAACACCTCTAGTATGGGTTATAAACCGCTAGAGCTGAGATTCAAAGGACCAGATCAGCAACTTGCCCGTTAGACGGGACGCCCTGGCAGCCTCTTACTCGGTGAGGACACAGGAAGACTCTGCAGCAAGAACAAACTGGCTTTCCACAAGTTTCACTCTGTATTCCCTCTGCTGGGTCCCAAACATCAAGATCCAAATCTCGGAATGGAGCCCACAACAAAAATGCAAGAGCGTCTCTGCTGAAGTAACTGGAAGGGGCGTAGCACAAAAACTCCAGGTAGGGGCTTGACGCAGACTAGAAGAATCTCTACTTTGTGAGAAACATTTAATTCAACACAATGAATTACAAGAGGACAGATTTACAGAATAATAACCGTAACAGACTGTTTAAAAAGGAAAATATTATTTTCACTGGCTGCAGTACCAGATAAGGTTCCCCAAAGCAATACCTGGTAGAGCAGCAGCAAAATACAATTCAGTCTTCTTGCAGTACTCCAAATGAGCAATATCAAAGATTGTTGTATTTTCAAATCTTTACGAAAAGAGCTAATATCATATCAATCACTTTGGCATGGGTTATTTTTCAAGGAGCTTAAACCTACTCGGATCACTAAGCTGAACTACTCCCAAAGGCTATTAGTTTCCAGGCCATTCCCCTGGTCCCTCGCTGTCGCTGCTAATCATTCTTACTGATAAAGGCTCTGGGAGCTACTTTCTTCCCCAAGTTTTGGGATACCAACAACTTGTACAATTGGTTAGTGGCACAATATTTAATCCACCACTTTATACTGTACTCTCAGCTGAGACATCCACGCATGAATTACACGATGGATACCCTAAGACTAAAATAACTTTTGCAACCTAGTCAACGCATTCTCCAAGCTATAAACTCTCATCTTCCTCCCCTCTCCCTATCCTCCCTCCCCAGATAAATCCATTTTTAGCCACAAGTTACCCCAATATGCTCACAGATGTACTA
Source organism: Balaeniceps rex (assembly GCA_013401315.1). Classification (NCBI taxonomy): domain Eukaryota; kingdom Metazoa; phylum Chordata; class Aves; order Pelecaniformes; family Balaenicipitidae; genus Balaeniceps; species Balaeniceps rex. The sequence goes on from VYZW01053012.1 coordinate 20,893, forward strand.
GAAGAGACTGAGGAATCATCAAGGTACCCATGGTGAAGCCAAATACTTATAAACACATTAAGGCAGGTTTCACATAATTTCATTTTTGGACACAAAATGCTGGTCACTTCACTGCACATGCAAATAAGAAAGATTTAATACTCAATAAAAAGCTTTAAATTCGTTTTTAGATATCAATTATAGAAAAATCAACCTTTTTCCTTTCTTGTTTTAAAAGAGGTCAGAACATTACTGCACACGAAAGCAGATGTGTAGACACACCTATTGGAATGGATCCCCTTCCCTCCACACACACAGAAACAGAGGTCAGGGTTCTTGGCACCAGAAGAGAAAGGAGGAAGTTTTCCTCATTGTCAGTCAGAAATGAGTCATCCTTGCATTCTGAGTTGAGAAGGTCCTTCTGACTGGACTTAAACCAAAGCAAAATATACCAGAGAGCGGGTATATTTCTCTTCCAAACTCTGTTCGGCTATGCTTGGACGTACACACAACTCCGTATCGAAAACGCGCACAGTAGCGCATTCGGTGTGGTGCTGGAACTAACTAAAAAACCAGTTGCCATTGATGTAAGACCAATTCCTCAAGTGTAACTTCCCCTACTAATCAAAACGTCAGGTGGAAGAGGCACTGGCAGTTCATCTCCGAGACTACGCTTCCAAGACCAATGTGGTCTTGCGAGGAAAAGGAAATTCAGTGACCCGAATTGACACATGGAATGACAATCCACAACATAAAATGACCTCCCTACAGTCTGGTACAAACAGGTAGCCTACAGCAGAGTAGCCAAGGAGTGAAACAGCATCCCTCTCACTTGTGTTAGAGAGAAAATTGTTTCTCTGGGTCATTGTTAAAGGTACTTTGATAAAAAAGCTTAAAAACGTATCACCTATCACTGACCCGCAACAAAAAAAAAAAAAGGACAAGNATTACCCTACCCCTTTAGAAAAAGGAGGGGGAGTAGAGTTTAGTCAAGTTCCATCTTCAAAACTACCCAGCAATTAATGAACCATCAGCTTCTCAACGTTTCCTGAAGTGTACATCAAAATGCTCATAGGTACAGTTGGATTGTTGGTGCGATTGACTCGGCAGACACTCTTGGCTTTGTTGTGCTGACCCTGCTGATAGGGTTTATACTGGGAATTCTTAGATGGAACTCCCTAGAAGAAAGAGAAGAAAAGACCTTGTAAGTCAATAAGAACTTTTTGTATCTTTACAGCAAGCAAACCCTTCAAAGAATAAAGCACCATTGCCATAACATATCTATTTCTTTAGCCCCTGTTTTTCACCTTCAGCAGACAGTTTGCTCTGGTTCTTTGCTGTTGCCAGACCTTTGTAGTAGAAAAGAATGCAAGATATTCACTGTCCAAATAAAGCTACTGTTAGTGATGTGGTAAAACAGGAAAATATAGAGCCCAGATATAAGATGGTATCTCCCAAAGGCTAAACAGATTTCGTGTTATAATCAACCTTCCAGCTTGAAGGATTGCTTAACATAAATCACTCTTCCTTCTACCTGAAATACAGCTGCCACTCCCTCCAAAGCGCCTTTTCTTCTCTTCCGCTATTCATCCTAAAAACTCTTTTTTTTTTTTT